>CM046433.1:27656728-27784553 GCA_025506505.1 Flaveria sonorensis
GCTTAAGGTGTGGATACCTGGCTTAAAAAGACTCGCATCTTAATTACCTTCTTGTTTAAGGACAATTTAATGTTTATGTCATCAACCTATGTGATCATTGATATTGAATGATGTGAACAATATTTACTGATTTTTTCTATTACATTTAATGATGTTTTGAATTAGAATTAAGGGAATGATGTTTGAATTCAAATGTGAGGTCTTATGGGAACGAAGGCCTTACAAAATGATATTAAATTCGTAGTTTTGTGAGATTTAGACACTTTGATTCCTAAACTTAGATTGCATAAGGACTAATAGTTAAGATGCCTACACATAGAATATGGGACCAATAATTAAGATGCCACTAAAAAGGAAAGCTTCATAACATGCAAGTAAAGGTTAATGATAAATATTTAACCATTTCTTTAGTTCGTGGGTGGCCGGTGGCCCTAATGCTTAGAGGCGGCTTCTTGAGCATCTGATTAGGAGATTAAGATATGCGCAAATGGTGGGTATTGTTGTCCTACTAGTTTTTGGAGTTATTATGAAATAGTTGTCCTCTAGGCACCAACCATTCAAAGAGTTACTACAATTATCCCTGATGTTACTAGTAGGACGTTCATAAATAAACTGCCAAATCATGTTCGACCACTCTCATGTAAATACATATTTAACACTTTAGTAGTGTATGTGTATCTTTAGTTTTATATCATTAATGCTAGTTAAGCGTTTATACATGTTGGGCAATTTCAGTGCATCCTAGAAAAAATGACATGACCTACACGCAAACCTAAGCCCAAACACCCTAAACCGTCAAGACATTGATGCTATTATCCTTCGCGAGTGACAAAGTAAGATAGGTGGGATTTAAGGCCACTCTTGATTCAGCATCATAATGTCATAATAGGCATAATATTATTTGTTTTTAAAATTTAGGATTAATGTCTTATTGCATGACAAATAAATATTCAATACGTGATGGAAGGATGGTAAGAAGCTCTCTAGATAAAACTATATTACTCTAGAACTTGAAGCATGGTAAGACGCTCTCTAGATAAAACTATAGAGGATGGTTCCTTAGAAAACAATAGTTATGTGAAAACAAAGAAAACTACGGAAACCAATAACATAATTCATAAATTTTATGTTATTTTAATTGTTAGAATGCTATTTAAGTATTTGTTACATATATGTTGGACATAAATACGAATGAAGATTCTTACGTTACGTAACACTATGTCGAATGAAATTGGTTATGTATACGTAACCTATAGGTGACGTAAATGTAAAACTATGTTACGGTTTTTTATTTGATGCATACCCTTATTTATATATATAACACACACAAATATAAAAGGTAGTGAAAAAAAATTATAAGTTATGTGACCGGTTTCATTGGTTTTTTATAGTTTTTACATAGTTTTATAGTTTTTTTAGGATCCCTCCTCTAAAACTATATTACTCTAAAAATTGAGGATTTTCAATATGCTTAAGAGAATGAGAATTTCAAGGATATGAATGAGAACCAGGATAAAGTAAAATTGTCTACTACTTTGGTTTTAATAAACGAATAACAAGAAGGGAAACACCACTTGTCTTTATTTAGGTTTAACGTAAAGCGTTAAATGCGAGAGTCCAGCGAATTGAGACTATTCCTTCTAAACTTAGATTTATCAGACAATGATTCTTCAATTACCTACCTACACACTCAACAACACCGGTTAAAACATCATAGGAAGAAAAGTAGCCTTCTAACAACCCTCTGGCTCGAGATAAGTATTAATTCTAAGAACAAATAAAGTTAGAAAGACTGAGACAGAGAGATTGTGACCATAGAATTTATCCTCCTTACTTTTTATTTATAGTGTTCTATGATGTATGAATGATGATCATGTATGGCGATTGTGAGTGATCGCAAAGAGTTTATTACGTTTGTAGATCCGACGCCTCATGCATGAGGGTGCTATATTTCAACGATATAGATTGGTGATAATTATTGTGGCCTAGATGGTTGATAAATTTCCTTAATTTGCTTTTAGCAAGAGCAACCCGACCCGACCCTGAAGTTCTCGGGTCTGGGTCTTACGTCTATATAACGTATGCATGGTAAGATCTTCGGTCAACGGGCCAGGCAGGGAGTCATGTCAAAAAGGTTCGAGTCACGATATGTCTGGTTAGAACGATCCGATTGAAAAAAATTACCATTTTGGTTCGGGTTGGGACGGACTCGTGTCAAAATAGTCTTGCCTCAAGACGGGTGTATTAAAACATTGCAAATATTTCATACATATTTGCATCACCTCATACAACACCTATTTCCAAGAGAAATGAGAAAAGAACCAAAAGAAACTGTCCAAATTAAGCAACAGAATTCTCCTACATAATTTACACAATCCCAAACTGAGCAACAAAAAATTAACATATACTGAGCAATGAACGTAAATCCAGCAACTTAAAAACAAGATATGAGGTTTTGATGAAACAAACTATTATTAATTTAATACACATACAACTGCAAAAACTCAAATATAGTTTATTGTTCTATAATACAAATCACATCATGCTTCATCATTTTCCTTTTAAAAAGCATGAAAAAAAAAATAAGACTTGAACCTATAACATTCAGCATTCATACTATATCAAACGCAATACGTTATCAGAAAATGCTTCATATAGAGACACTATTCGGAATACCACGACCCGTAAGACCAATTTCGCTGCTCGGATACAGCAAAGTGTAGGGCATTTGAGCAGGTCCAGTCCTGTAATCAACTTCTCATCAAGATTCAACGCGTCAATCTTCTGTTCAATCTTCCTCAAGTTTGCTCCGAATTTATCGAAAGCTTCCAGTGCTTGTTATCAGCAGTCCATTCGGGTGTATCTCTTTGCCCAAGATACACCTCGTCAGCAGAGTGCTTTGACAAAACCTCAATCATGAGATTCCTAGAATGCTTTGAAGCTGGGCCGTCACGGTTTTCAAAAACGCCTTTTCAGGGTTCTCCTCAAGTTCATCATAATCTTTGGTCCCATGTTCAGGTAGGAGCCTTCGGCTCATTGCAGGCCGGTTAGGTAGGTACCCAGCAAAAGGATACTGACCAAAATTCACCGCTGCATGAAGTGCAGAGGCAACCCATATGATGATGGTGCAAGATTCAATGAGTTCATCACGTGTGTGCATTTTAGGCCACCACGGTTTATCTTTCAAATCACCATGCCCTTTGGTCCGGACCTCTTCCCACCAGTTTCTGAGTTCGTAGTCTTTTTGTATCTCTTCATCATTTTTGTAATAAATAGAAACATAATCCTTCACCCATGTTTGATTGCGGACCATATTTCAAGCCCATCAACCGCGAAAGGGTAGTCTTCTATAAGGAGGCGTAAGCGATGAGGGGCGGTTGGGTCCTCCACAGCCATTCCTCTGATCAATAAAACACCACTTTAGAATAATCTTTTCTAAAGAAATCAAGCAAAATATTTGAATAATATGATCACATGTTATAAAACAAAAGTATTTTGTAATACCGGTCGATTAGATCAGCAGGGAGTGCCTGTTTTGTGAAATCCCACTTTTTGTACATGTTGCATGACATGGCCAAGGAGTATTTGTCAGGAAAAACGGTTTTCTCAAGAAGTCCACCAGCATTGATGAGTGTTTGGCGGGATAAGGCGTTAATGTTCATTGTGTCACGAAAGTGAGGATGCAAAAGCTTGTGAATGGGATGAAGAACACTTAGCTGTCTGTTTGTTGCAATTATGAATGGCTCTATTGTAGCATGAGTATGCAGCCTGCATAATAACTTAACTCATTAAATATCAATTTAAAGGTGGAGTGTTGACTCATTTACTTATGAACTTGTCAATTCCAGTTTTGATTCCAATTGCAATTATCTTTTGTATATACCAGGTCAAACAGGTTTCCTTTAAAAGACAAGTTACTAGTGAAACGATGTAATTTGGGCTTTTTGCAGCAAATAGCAAGATGATATTCACCTATTCCTAATTCTAGGACATGAGTATGAAAGTTCTTTAGAATAGGAACAAAGACTCAATTTTTGCAAAAGCAGCAACGGCTTATCTGATTGCCAATGTATGTTTCGTCATTATCTGTGGAAAATTTTTAATGTTCGGTAATTATTTTACTTTCAGTTACATAAAAGTACTTATTACTATTACTACGATAACAGAAAAGGACAAGAATGACATGTAAACTGGTAATCAAGTAAAGTGTTGCTAATTTTGAAAAAAAATAAATAAACTGTAAGTTTCGTATATGATAGGCCCAATGACCTGTACAGAAAACTGCCCATGTTGCAAAGATTTCTTACCAATGACAAATGAGTTGATGGTAGCCAGAATCATTTACATTAGCATAAGCTTTAGCCAAGAGCCATATGGTGCCTTTTGCCCCGTGTGATGCTGGTGTGTGTACTGTGCTGATAACTCCAGCTTCATCACCATCTGGATGTGGTAAGCTCAGTTCGATGGCTACTGGCTTCAGTGTACCATTGTTTTGCAAAAATAAAATGGTCCGTGTGGCATATGTTTTGGTGGGAGTTTCATTTATGCCTCTAAGATATGGCATCAATGGATCATGATGATCTAATATATATAGCCTGTTCTTCCTCATTGCCTGAGAGAATTACATCAATAATACATCAATACTAATTACTATCTTGATTTAGAAACATACAACTTCAGATATTCCATCTATTATCGTTACCTCCCGTACGCTAAGTCCATCCATGTGATCTTTTATGTGATCTTCAGTTATTGAACTGTTTTGGTTCCCGAATTTCATGGGGTCTAACTCACTTCTTGGAGGGAATTCCTACAAGTAACAAACATGTATTACTTGGTCGTTTTAGCTATTGATTTCTTAAATAAACATAATTAGTCAAAAACATAGATGAGAAGCATATCCAAACACCATGTTTAACAGTTTAAGAGGCCATCGTATCACATATAATTATCTAAATTTGATTTTATAAACATCATAAAATACAAGATTTATACACATGAGGAGATGAACTTTACTTGGAGGCGGCGGATCACAACAGGGCAAATTCCTGCCAACAATTCTCTTCCAAATTCTTCATCCGTTCTCCATGCAGACTATCCTCTGTTTAAACAAAGAACCAACAAACAAATTCAAATGAAATTTTAATAAACTTAATAAGATTCTGAACAATAATGACTACTATCTTTCAGAATACCTAGGATAACTTGTGGTACTGGGAATTTCAACAAGTGCTCGCTATCAGAACGCAAGAGTTCCCTAAAGAATTCAGATGGAATTTTCTCCCTAATACTTTCTAGGAAAGTGAATTTTGGTATGTTAATCCCTCCTTCATAAAGCTTAAGTACATCCTCAAACGAAGAAAACTCATTAAACTTGTCACTTGATACGCTCTCAAACTTGTGTTTTAGAACATTTTCAAGCGCACCCACAATCTCATCAGAAATTTTGTCCATTACAGACTCAAAACCAGGTAGTAAGCCTTGAGAGACTAACTTTAACCCATAAGCATACACATCTGCCATCTTCACCTCACTGAACCTTTCGTCCCTCGGGACATAAATATTCAAACTTTGCAAAATACCAATCCTGCTTTCCATACTGGGATCTGTAAAAAGAACCCAAAATCATTTTCTTCCCAAATAATATCACAATTTAGAACATAACTTTAAAGGTCAAACCAAGTATTTTTCAACACTCAGATCTGCAATTTAATTAATCAAATCATAACCATAGCATTTAATACCACAATCTTTTGAAATTAAAGGAACCCACAAGAACTCTGATGTATAAAGTACCAAGATTTGACCAAAAAGTCAAACTCCATCACATATGACAAATCAATCAAAAAATTCAACTATTTTAACCTGTGTTCGACATGGGTCGTCCTGTCCTACACCTTCGAGGATAAGGGCGATCATCATTTCCTCCAAGAATCGGACGAACCAACTCGGACCCCTTATCGGGCTCACTCAGATCATTATACACATCATACTCATAAACCCTATCCCACTCTTCACGCTTCCCTGTTCCATTTCCCCTTAATTCCTCCAATTCTTCATCTCTGTAATGGCGCAACCCCTCAGGCGTTTCACCAGGAAGATACGCCTGCAACAAAACAATGATACCAAACGTTTGTTCGTAAAAAAGATCGATTTTGGTGGTGATGGTCGATTGATTACCTGGTTGGAGAAGAAAATGCGATAGCGATTGAGGTAATGTTCTTCGGGGTAGACCCATGAATTGCAGACGAAATGAAGGCTACCCACATTGGGGACTTGTGTTAGTGTGAGGGTTTTGAGGTAGAATTCTTTGTGGTGCCTGTTGATGATCAAGAATGCACCTGGAACATCGATTTCATCTTCCCAATCGAAGTCTAGTTCGAAGGTGGAATCGCCATTGGTGGAAGGTGTGATCACTGTACCCACCCAGTTCTTCAGGTATGTCTCTTTCCCTAGCTTTCCCCTCAATCCTCTGGCTAAAGTTGCCAAGATCATCCATAGTTGAAGTCATCATGTCAATTAACCGTTAACAATACTAATTTATCCTATCCGTTTTACCGACAATAATTCTAACTTTGTTTTATATTATATAGTAATCGTAACAGGATAATCATTTATTGATTTATATTTTACTTTTGTTCTGTTTTGTTAGGACACTAATTGTGAATGATATAAGAAAATATATATAAATATAAAGCAAATTAAAAACATATTATAACTATAGATCGACTATCTAGATGACTAAATGTAATGAAATGTTGTTCATTAAAAAATTAACATTGTAAAATGTTATATTTAGGTTTGTTTAATCTCTCTTGTCATAATAAACTGTCGAATAATTTATATTAAGTGTTTAAGTTCTTCTAAGAAACCGGTAAAAGTCTTACTTTATATATGACCTACATTAAAATTAAACATGTCTTTTAGTCAAATTTTTAATAAAAGTTCAAAACTATATAATTTATAAGTACAACTCGTTTAACACTCTAACCGAATTACAACTTTATTTACTCTATTACAACTTATAACGTATCAAATATTCTCTGTCCCTTTAAGCTAATTTACAAACTATGAACCTATTTTAATTTGTTTAGATAAGAGCTCATCTATTCCATATAGGTCACATGATACATGAATTTAGGTGGGTTCGATTTAAAGTTAAAATACTAAATACTAATAGATTATATTTTTGTTTAAGAAGAAGTCAACGTGCCATATATTGATACTCTTTAATTAATGCCTAAAGCTGTAATAAACGCTTACAATTGTTCAAACAAGTGTATAGTATACGTATAACCTAAACTGCATTTATTATAACAAAACGTATTGTTGTAAACTTATTTAATTAATATCTAACACGATCCGATGATACCAAAACCAGCCAATCCAAGCTATATAACAACCTGTGAAAACATGTACGGTACAACCCAATAAAGCATACACGTGTGAGATAGATCACCTCAGTTATGGTGTTATTTCGCGCCTTGATGGATTGTACCGTACAACTCAACAAAGCTGCTTATCGAATTATTAAAGCAACCACCAATCACCATTTCACCCATCAGTGTCACCAATCACCATACCATACCATGGGGGATGAATCACGAACCTATTATTAAAGAGCTTTACACGGTTGTACCGTACAACCCACCAAAGCACGGAATCAAACACTTGCAGTTGTACCACTGGTTAACCATCACTGCTTCAGTGGGTTGTACGTTACAACCGGACGAAATCTAATAAAGATTCAGAAACTGATATGCATACCAGAGGGTTCAGAACGATGAGCACTGATGAGTTGCAGAGAGACTTTGCGACCGATGATTTCGTCTTTGATGGTGGAGATAGAGTGGTGGTTCATCAACACCAATGTCCCTTTGACCTTTTTATCTTCAACCTTGAGTCTCTTCCTCCGGTCAACGTCCGCCATGGGTGGTGAAGCTACGGTGTTTCAATTCGTATGTTGTTGTTGTAAGTGGGATTTGATTTCAATGTTTGATGTGGAGGAGAGAACTGAAGGGATATTTATAAAGAGTTTTAACTAATAATTAAATGATGTTATGACAATGAAGCTTCATTGCGATTGTAATAAAGACGTAAACCAATTAATAAAGCATTTCTTCAACTTGAGATTCTATTGTTTAGTGGGATTAATTTATACTAGGTTTTTTGGAATTTTATTAAGAAGATAAAAAGTAACTTTCGGGACACATTTAAATTAGAATTGTTTACGAACCGAACCGAATCAAACCAGAGCAAACTCGAACTCTGCTCGAATTTAAACTGAGCCAGCTCGGCTCGGCTTGGCTTGGTTCGGTTTTAAAACCAATCTAGAAATCTGGGCTCGAGCTCGGCTCTGTTTTTAATTGAGTTGGCTCGGCTCAGTTCGTTTTAGCCCGGTTTTAATTTCATAAACACAATTAAAAAAATCAAATGCAAATAAATTTAAAATACAATATAACTCATTACCAGTTCATATCAAGTTTTATAAAATATAAATTAATTTAAAAAAGCTAAGTTCAACTTCAACAAAATACAACTAGCTTTCTTGTTATCTAAATCCAATGAATAAAACCCATAACATTACATATAACCAATATTATACTTTTAGTAAATAAATTAAAAGTATGTTTAAATAATTTATTCTAATATATAAAAATATAGAAGCATCACATGTAACGATTCAATACAAACATTATAGTTTAATATTTTGATAAAAAAATTAATTAAAATATATTATATTCTTAACAAATAAGTAAATGCAATGATATATGTTATATACATAAAAAACATATATATTACAAGTAAAATAATGAGTCATACCAAGCCGAGCTAACAAGCGAGCTATACTGAGCCGGCTCGGCTCGTTACAAACCGAGACGAGTTCAGCTCGTTTTCATACTGAGTCGGCTCAATTCGTTTCAGTTTAAAACCAAGCTATTTCGAGCAAGCTTTTTTCGAACTTTTTCTGAGCGAGGTTCGAGCGAGCTACGAACCACGAGCCATTTGGAAGGGCCTAATTTAAATGATAAGATAGTGTAGTTCGTAATTAAATCATTATGAGTTCGAATTTTAAATAATGCAGAGTGGTTTCTTTTCCTTACTTTCTACCAATGTCAAATAAATGTTACATCAACACTCAGCTTATTTTACTGATTATTGTCATTCAAGACGAATCGTTTATCAATTTTCCTTTTGTCTCAAATCACTTTTCGTAATTGTGATTGTCTAAAAATTGAAAGAAAATAAGTTTGCTGAGGAGATCGGTAATGAAATGGTTTGAATGTGTAAGATTTTTATACCGGGGGATGAAGAGGCTACAGATTGATAACAAATCTTATGAACAGCACTCCGAATCCATTCAAGAGTATAGCAGATATATAATAAAGAGGATGTAATGCTTTCTTAAAAAACCAAATAGTAAAAAATAAGAAAAGTAACATTTTTTATTTGGAAAGGCATAGAAGTTACAATTAATAACTTAATGTAATTACTTGATATGTGTATATGAAATACAGTAAGATATTTGTTGGTTTACTATTTCTAAAATGAAAGGTATGTAGGAAAATTGTATTTGGTCATTAGATTGTTATTCTCTTGTTTACAAAATCATTGACTAAAAATCTTAGACGGTGACTTAAATAGAATTATTCTAATACCTATTACTGGATTAAAAAATTTATTTTCGTCGTGTATGATACAAATAAAAGGAGGAGCTTTTCTTGGATTAACTATAGATTCCAAACAAAGTGAATTGTTACATTTGGATATTGTCTTAAAATGAGATCTATGGCATGTCTGATTTGCGTCTTAGTGCCATTTAATTGTTCTTCGATTAGATAGTTATTTATATTTTTAGGAGGCTGAGATGTTCGATCATTTGTTCTTTTTGTATCCTTTTGTGAAAGGAGTTTGGTGAGAGATCTTGAAACGTAATGGTTGAGAATTTGTTAAAATCATCTCCACAATAAACGTTTGTTGGTCATTGTTGATGCATCATTGCATTAACCGGATATATGTTATAACGCCCTCTCAATTGGACTATTTATATTTTATTTATTGTAGACTTTATATTATACTATACCTTAAAAATTATACAAAAAACACTTTAAGTATATGGTACAATTTTTTATGCGTAATTCCTTTTTTTTATTCTAACTTATTTTGTCTTCCAACTTCTTTTGTCTTTTAGCCATGTCTATAATTTTTTTTCAATATAGCTCTCAAGTTTAGATAGATATACAATCTATACCCTGTAGCTATGTAATTGTTTCTTTGCCAAATTAGATTTTTTTAGTTATTTATTTTTCTCTTATAAGTTTTTAGTTTTAGTTTATTTAAAAACTTTGAATATGTTATTGTCTCATGCTTATTTTTATCTAATTTCGGAACAATGTTATGCGTCATAATGTACAATCCATTACTACACAAACTTACAAGCTCTTAAAGCTAATTTAAGGTTAGATTCTTTTACAATTATTTATATTGTTTTTATAACTTTTAAAATATAATGTTTTATGAATTTCAACTTTGTATGTTTATTTTTATCAAAGTTAATATTCTAACTATTACACATTTTGAGTTGCTACACAGTTATTTTTAATGGACATACTAAGAATTTTTTTTGTTGGTCTCATTTTATTTATATATACATCTATGTATTATCAACGCTCTCAGCAGAACGCACCATTTTTCTTTTTCTTATATAAATTTACGTATATTACCATCGCCCTATAAACACGCGAGTTAGCGGCAAAGCTTTGATGTTATTTTTTTAATAGTATTACGACCCCACCGCAATGTGTGGTCTATACTAGTTTTATATAAATTGTAAATTAAAAAAAATAAAAAAAATTATTTTCATTGTTTTAAAGTACTTTTATAGTTTTTGAGTCTTCTAACTAATCTATTCAGTCATCCCATTTTATAACAAATAGTAACAAATTAAAATAATCAAACCAGTAATCGGTCGATAACCCTCCCCTTACAAAAACGTTACAAATATTTTCTTCTTTAAAATTCTAATTCTAGATTTCTAGCTCTATTCCCCAATTAATATTATTATCACCTTCGCTAGACCAAATGGCGACCCACTCGCCTCAGGCACATCCTTAGTACTTGGTTTAACATATATAATAAAATGATAATAAAATTGTGTCCTCCAAAACTCAATTTTATTTGCAAGTTGTTTCTTGAATTTATAAAAGAAAAATACACCATACTCTACGTTAAATACGAATGTTATTAAACAAAGACCGTAATACACAAGTCATTAAATGAGTTTACCTTTTAGAATCATTTAGACCCTTTCTTTTCTAATCATTCAACGCTCATCTTCTATGGGAATAAAAAGACTATTTATAAAGTGACAAACTTTTGATGTCATATCAATTATGTGTAAACAATTGACCATTTCATTTTTTAAAAAATTTAGTAAAATTATTTTGTTTAAGGAAAGTAATAGGAAAGTGAGGTGCGAACATGTATAGATTTGTGGTTTATTTTTTCTTCCTTCTTCCCAGACAAAAATTGATATAATTTTTTCACAACCACTTGTCCACTTGATAAGAAATGTAGAGATAACTAGTGTCACAAATGAAATCTGACACTAAATTACTGAATTTTGCAAATGATTGAGGTTCCTACAAGTTTCCCATACTTTTATTGAAAGAAAATGTTTCATGGTCACCTTTTGATCGATATGCTTAAAATGATTCATTGAGGAATACTAATTTCATTCTCTTACAAACACAACTTTTTTGACAACATACTACCGTCCTACGTACTATTAATTTTGAGATATATTATATCAAATATAACATGGTTTAAAAGAAAAGGAGTTCCAATATTTTATTTGGCATCAAGCACACAAGTACTACCTGGTATTAAAAAGCAACCTGTTTATATTAGATAACAACACGTAATTTCTAAATTATTGAAAGAGTCTAGGATATATTAAAGAGCTCTCTATCTTTCAATAAAAAAACACATAAGGAAAAATAAATCACAATAATAAAAAATTACGAAATAACAAATGATGATGAATATAAAAAAACTAGGAAGCATCTTCCAATAATAAACTTTAGAAAAGGATTAACTAGGGCTAATGACTCGAGCTTTTCTCAAAATCACCATTCCCCAACAACAAGGATTAACTAAGCTAATAACTTGAACCCCCGTCAAGTGCTCTGCCCCTTAACCCACCTAGGATGTTGCTTCTAACCCCCCCTACAAGGGGTGTTGCCCTTGAACCCTAGATTCGTTGGTGCAAAAATATAATTAGCCATGATCGAGCATACACTCCACACATCAAACTCACTTGAATGATTAATTTATTTCTTCTTTAGTTTCATGTGAACCTTGATCACCCAAAATAGCTTGTCGACACTAAAATCATCAACGTTCCTCCCCCATTTGTATAATCCATTATTCACTTAAACTAAGCCATAAAATAAATACAAACTCATGCATGATTAAAAGTACCTTGAAGATTGAATTTCGGTCTTAGCATATAACACATTCGACATATATGATTTTCATTGTGTCTCTAACTATTTAACTCTTGTTATTTGTTTGAATACATGAATATAATATACACACAAATTTTGTTGTAAAAATAAAGGAAAATGCTACATAATAATAATCAAATTTCAAAAATGGTTTAATTTGATCACTCATGCATATTTTCCTCAAATTAAACCATTAAACCATCAAATCAAGTAATTATCAAATTTTTTTATTTCAAGAAAGTAATGATGAAGACGTGGGGGTTGGAATTATTAATATATAAAATTATATTAAGAAATAAAAAACATGTTAATTATATTAAAAAATAAAAACTACCTAAAATTGACGTCATCGTTCCACATCATTATCAAAAGAAAAAAAGAAAAAAATTATTTCATAATTAAAACAAAAAGAAAAACATGCTAAAAATGTGTTAATACTTATAATTTAAATAAAACATGAATGCTAAGTTACTTAATTAGAACAATTCTTAAACTTGAGTTATCTAATTTGAACACGTTAAAACTTTATTACTATTTTGTAAAGTTATCCCTAAAAATAATAAATAAGTGTGTTTTATCATTAAGTAACACACTGATTTTTTAAATTTTGATTTAAATAATTATATGTAATTATAATTAATATAATTACTTTTGTGTTCTACTATGTGAGAACTTTGCAACAAACCAAACCGCATTCATAATAGACTAAGATGTATGAGTTATTGATGCTCAACAAGTGATCTAATAAAAACAACTTAAATTAGACTCAATCTAGAAAATCACATTAAACCTTAGATAACCTAGACCTAGACCACTAGATAGGCAAGTGAACCTAATCGATTGTAGACAAGACTAAGGAAGACCGGAATCGAACCCTAGAGACACTATTATAGAATGAACTAGACACAGAAAGGATTAAAATGAAATTGATTTAATAATGGGGGAGATTTTTCTTTTTATAAATGACCTAGTGAAATAAAAACTACTTTTAGTTAATTGACTTAACTATCGAATTACCAACTAGAACACGAGAAAACAAGAACACTTAGAAAATTAAGAATAAGGAAGATACTACCTAGGCAAATCCTAGTTGCGACCCTAGAACTTCAAATGGTTATTGAACTATTGTGGAATCCGGATCAAATGATACAAACCCCTAAGATACTTAATGAATCCCGAATCATTCTCCAGATGTGACCAAAAAGAGAACCTAGAAGATGATTGAAACTACCGATTGGTCAAATTACCGCTAAGTCTCTTTGACAACACTTATGTACTCGGTTGATAGCTAATCTCTTGATCTAACTAACACAATTCATTGACAATGAAAGGGGAAACTTTTAAGCAATCTATAGGACACGAAAAGCAATGCAATTAGCTAACTTAGGGAAACCTTCTTTCAAACCGCTTATTCCTAAACAACTAATCAGAAGGAAAATTTAATTATCTATCACCTCTCGGACTCAAATTAAGACGGACATTAAGACTTAATAATCAATTCAACCCAATTCCTATGGCTACTACGTCTAGCAAACCATCAACTAATCGAAAACACAAAGTAATCGATCTAGATGTGCAAGTTTCTATGAAAGATATTCAACAACTAACATAAGGAAAATAGGAATCATCAACAATTATGCCAAAATACTCAAACTCATCAAACACATTGAATAAACGTCTTTACATAAGCATTAACCATAATAACCGTTCAATAACCAAAATCCATTCAAGTTAACACAAACTAATCATCAACCTAGGTAGCATTATGATTTTAGCTACTCATATTCAATAGAAACATCAACTTAAACACTGAAAACAAGATCAACATGTTCAAAATAATGTATGCCAAACAAAGTTACTAAGATAAAAACCCGTGTTCAAACGTTTGCAAAAGTTCCTATGATCCTAGCTTCAATCCTTGGCTTCCAATCTTTCTAAAACCTTCCATTCGTCCTTCAAAATGCTCTTGAAACGGCTAGGTGTGAACTCCTTGTTTTGGTTGAGAAAAGTTGTTTAAATACAACTTTGTAAAATTTTCTCGAAGATGCGATCTATGCGATACGCACAGGAGAACCTCTCCTTCTGTGCGTATCGCATACATTAAAAAAAACAAAAACCCTAATATGTAATCTATGCGATACGCGCATGAGAGGCACTCCTGCTGTGCGTATCGCGTAGATGAACTTTTTCAGCAACTTTGAGTTTGACACTTAGAAAAATTTCTAAGTGTTGGTCTTTTCCATCCTTTGGCTCCTTTCTTCGTTTCCCACGCGTTTTCGGCACTTTAAGCATCCAAGCACCTATTGAACCACAAAATAACGAATGATAAGTAAAAACTAACGAATCTAACTTAAAAATTAACAAAAGAGACCCGAAAACGCAACCTAAAATGGATGTGTTTTACAACACATCAAAAACACCCACACTTAAACTTTTTTCGTCCTCGAAAAAGTATGCAATGGAATCATAACTAGGAATTAAGTTTTCAATCATACTAAAACATTCAAATTATTCCCACAAACAAGTAACAAGCCACATCAATCATCGGTATTGTTTCCAATTCACCCCAACAATAACTAATCGGGTCTCTTCTCGTGTCTGTTAAGTTCAAGTGATATTACTTCATCTACAGGGTCTCACACTTAGAAAGCTACAGTTCAACTTGTTTAATTGATTACTTGGCGAGGCACAGGTTAACCCAATTAGAGTTTTCCTAACAATGCAAACTAGAGAACTTATCCCACTTGAGAATCATTACCATATCAGGGTGAATGAATAATGGATGAATTTCCGAGCATAGTCAGGTTTATTCTCTTTTTTTCCCAAGTTCACCTCACCCATGGGTGTATCCTCCAAGTTGCCACCCCGGAGAGTAACACATAAGTTGTTGGCTTACTTTATTATTATTTTTTTAATTTTATCTTTTTTCGGTCTAATGCTCTATGGAATATAGTTTGCGGAGCGCCACTTCTTTTGGATTCATTTTCATGAAAAGAAAGAGGCGTACTATAAATTCCTTTTATTCACTCTTAACTAGTGTAAGTTCTTAAATCTACATGGATGCCTAATTTATTTAGTTAAGGCCTCCTTGTTTCCCTTAAGATGATAACCCACCAGATCTCTTGATTTAAATTGGTAATTTTAAAACACTTAAAAAGACACTCAAAGCTAACTGGGTCACCAACTGATTACCAATTGACACATTCCTATTTGTTTGAAATATTATTGTTTATTATTATTATCAATTTTTCTTTTCTTTTTTTATTGAAAACCAATACCCAATTTTTCTATCATTTTCCATACAATTTGCACAACTCTTTCGAAAACATTTTATCAGATTTTTTTTATCAAACCTACGCAAACACGTAAATCCCCCATACCCACACTTAAAACACATATTGTCCTCAATGTGGCTTGAAAGACTACGCAACAAAAATAATTAAACTAACGACAATTAAGAAACAACAAACAAAAGCAAACAAAGATAAAGCGTGATAAAATGGAACAGACTCCCCTGGTGTATACTGTGAGAATCAACGTGAGTCTTGTTCCATCAAGCCATCTAATCTTCCTGATCATCTGCGCCACCATCACCACCATAATCTCCGTAGTAAGCAGGGTACCCCTGGTAGGGGTAAGTAAACCACGAGGCCACCGGCATGTGCTGCTGCTCCATTATATATCTGATCGTCGCGTCTTGGCGATCCAATCTGCCCTAAACCATCTGATCATATGCCTAAAATTAATTGCGGTATATTTCATCCTGCTCATCCATTCTCGTAAACTGCTGGTCTCGTAGATCCCGCAAGTCAAAAGGTGCTGGTGGAAATTCTCTCAAAGGATGTTGTTGCTGAGGAATTTCATGGCGAGGTCGGTGGATGTTTCTCTGTCTATGTGTTGGTGCACCCATCTGGATAGTATCTTCAGCTGCAGAGCTCGCGAGTGGTGGAACCTATGGTCCTAGACGTACCCTAACCCATCTGATTAGCTCATCCCACTCAATAATGTTTGACTGTCTAAGCTCCTGTAATCCAAACACACCTGTATCTGGCCCTCTAGTCAAATGATGCTCCAGATAATGATAAAACACACACAAATGATTTGTAATGCTTCTGACATAAGGGCCTAGCTCCAGTCTAGCATTGGGGCCACCCTTTCTACCCCTCGTGAATGAAGTCAAAAGATAGCACATAAGATTGATGTATTTTCTATTCACGATACAATATAAGCCAAATACGTCTACAATCGTGACCTTGTCCTTTCCTTTTCTACCAATAATAGTACCAACAAGTAAACAATGAATGTACTTTAGAAATGGGTTGGTGATAGCTGATGCAACCATGTTAGATGAAAAAGGACCATCACTAATCGATCTCCAGAACTCACCCAATACGGCTTGAGAAACCGTATGTTCCACATCCTTTTTGTCTTCACCACTCAGAGCTAACTCAAAACTTGGCATCCTAATCTCATTCTCAATATATAGCGCAGCAGCTACCCCAATTTGTTCAACATTCATTTCATAGACTTGTCTTCCCAAGGAAAATGACACTGTATTGGCCCAATTGTACCTGCTCACCTTATATTTTATAGTGGAATGAAACTCCACTGTTAACTCTGAATATTGTGGCTCAACACACTGGATAGCATTCAACCATTTGGGTCCCAAAAGCTGAGTGATCCTTTAAGTAGCATTTAATTGGTTCATTAAGTTCCAATCAGTTATCTTATGTCTCAATAATTCCATGTTTGTGAACTGAACTGCCTTTTCTGGTTGCTCATTCTTCTTCTTCCTTTGCTCTCTTTTTCATCTCTTCTTCAGTTTTGGCTTTTTCTGTAAGCTCGTTAACGTGAAGGCTGATCAGATGATTCCTTATGTGAGCAGCAATCTAAGATTTTGAGGGATTGGAGAATGGTCTCTCTATTTATTCAGTAATATCAAATCTGCTAGAGTGTAGCAGAGCAGATGTGTCAAGTCTGTTTACTTGACCATTCTCCCTTTGCACAACAAAGCTGTGCGTAGGATCATCGAACCTCCACTGGACAATTGAGCTTATATGATTAAGGGGATTAGATGGCAGCTTGTCCCCTTTTGTTATGTCCAACAGAGTCACCAGTCTTCTCCTTAACTTCTTCTCTTCTTCTCCAAGTACATCAAAGTTAGTGGCAAGAAGTTGGAGAGCTTAGTCTAGTGTTCCCCTTGGTAGACAAGGAATGCATCTCTTATGAGGGAACAGGAAGAGCCATCAATGTATTTCAGTTTAATTGATTCTTCCTCATAAGAGATCTCGCTCAAGGTAATTGTTGGACCAAAAGAACCAATGAGCCAGATCAGAAAAACCTTTAAGTCCCACAGACATTACAACAACTGAAGTAGTCTGCAACAGCTGAAGACATCAACTGATAACAAGGTCTGAAGACAAAGTCTGAAGTGAAAAAAGCTGAAGACAAAGTCTGAAGCTAAAGAACTGAAGACAAAGTCTGAAGACAAAAGCTGAAGACAAAGACTGAAGACCAAGTTTCAGATGTTGTCACAACAGCTGAAGAAGACCTCTTCAGTAGTTGTGATGGTTTCCTTTCAGTAGTTATATTTTCCTTTTAATTCTTTTGTAATCAGTAGTTTTAAGTTTCTTGTAATCAGTACTTGTAGTTTCAGTAGTTTTAGTTTCATCTTGTACTTAGCATACTCTGAGATGTTCTCAGTTGTTGTGAACATTCTCAGTAGTTTGCTTACTTTCAGTTGTTTGTAATAATTCTGTTAAATGTCACCATCAAGTGACATCAGCAGACGTCACATTCCTTTATATAAGGAATGTTGACCTAATTGTAACCTGCGAAGCTTAGCGGCTGATATGGCGAAGCTTAGCGGCGGATATACCGAAGCATTTGTGCATGAATGATATTATCCCTTTTGCAGAAAACCCTCTTTCTCTATAACCGTGTACTGTTCCATTGAATATCTATTGTGTTCTTGCTATATTTGTTAATTCTTGTTCTAATTCCGCTGCGATTCAAATCTAATTGATCAAACTTAGATCACTGATCCTGTCAAGTGGTATCAGAGCAGGCTAATCGTTGATCGGTTTAACAATTGATCATTGAAACTGCTATTTTGATATCTAAAGTTTGATCGAATTAGCATATTTGCAAGAATTGGTTATAGAGATTGATCTTCTGCTGCTTCTGGTTATTCAATTTGAGTTTCTTCTTGGTTCATACTGAGTTTGTTGTGTTTTTGTGCTAAATCTGTTGAAACTTGATTGAATTGGTTTGAATCTGAGAATGACTACTCCATCTAATGACCCTCATAATACTGGCTCCTCAACCAAGCCTCCGATGCTGGTTAGGAGTGAGTATAACATATGGCAACGAAGAATGCTCCATCACCTGTCTGTTAACAGTTCAGGTTGTTGGACATCTGTGGTTCACGGTCCACACAAGCCTATGGTGAACAATCCGGAGACCAACCAAATGGTTCCGAAGAAGAAGGAGCAATACTCAGATGAAGATCGTAAACTGTTTGAGATTGATGCTAAAGCCCATGGAATTCTGGCCATGACACTGCCTAATGAAATCTATTCTGGGCTTATGCATCATGAAACTGCTCATGACCTCTGGAATGCTTTGAAGGAACAATTCGGAGGAACTGATGAGGTCTTAGCAAACAACAGAGAAATCCTCGCCCAACAATATAAGACATTCTCTCATAGGAAGGGTGAGACACTGACTCAACAGTTTGAGCATTTCTCCTGCTTGATCTCTGAGCTGAAAATGGTCAAGCATGAGTATACTAACAGCCAGATGAACAACAGATTCCTCAGATCACTGCCTGAGAGATGGGACACATACACCATTGTCCTACGCTCCAGTGCAAATCTGGATAGCCTATCTCTCACCCAACTCCATGGGAAACTGCTTACATTTGAAAGAGAGATAGAGCAGAAAAGGAATCTGGCATCATCAGGAAAGCTCACTGATGACTTTGTACCAGGGAACACTGCCTTGGTCGGTCATGAGTCAGAATATGCTGGATCAGAAAGCCATTATGATGAGCATATAGATTTCTCTTCAAACAGTTCTGATCATGCATTTGTTGGTGTTGACAGTCATTCTGGGTGTAATAGTGATAATTTATGCTTTATCATGGATGATTTGATGGGTATTGCTGATGATGATTTAGAAGAGATGGATATTTTGAGCCAAATGGCCTTGATCAATATCAGATCTCAAAAGTTCTACAAGAGAACTGGTAGGAAATTTCCAGGACTCTCTGGCAAAACCAAAGTTGGTTTTGACAAGAGTAAGTTGAGGTGTCACAAATGCCACAGGCTTGGGCACTTTGCAAGAGAGTGTAGATCAACTGGATCTAACTCCTCTGCACCCTTTGTGACCTTTCCAAGCAATAGTTCACAAAACAAAGGGCAACATCCTGCTAGTTCTGGTCATCACTCACAACCTCAATCTCCTGCATATTTTGTCCCTCAGGGTCCAATGCCATATCCATATCCCTGCTATTACATGCCACAGCCAAATCCAGTTCAAGTTCCTATAGCACAACAACCTCAAGCCCTACCTGAGCCTCAACCATCTCCATCACAATCTCAACCTCATCACAGCTTCTTCACACCAGGAGTTGTTGACTGGAGCAGCTTACCAGATGATCTTTCTGGTTTCAATGAGCAATTATTTGCTGGTGCTGGTCAACATGGTGGTGAACATCCTTTTGGGAATCTTGCTCTCATGGCCCTGGAGTCTACTGAGGGTTCCTGCTCCAATGCATCATCTTCACAGGTAACCCAGGTATCTTCTGAGGCTAAAGCCAAGTTATGTTCTGAATCATGCATAGCTGCCTTTGTCTCTATTAGAGAGGCAAATGTAGCTTTAATCAATCAAAATCTTGAGCTTGAGAAAACTATTTCCAAAAGAAAAGCTGAGTATGAGTCTGCTCTTAATGACAAAGATGATGAGATTTACAAGCTTAAATGCCAACTTAATGATGAAAAGGCTAAGGTAGAGGTCATACTTGAGAACCACAGAAGTCTCAAAGAGACACTTGCAGCTACCCAAGTTGAGTGTGACCGCTGGGTAACATCCTGCAAGGGATTTGAAATGCTTCTCAGCAAGCAAACAGCTTCAAATGTGAAGTTTGGAATAGGTTACAATCATACTGCACCACCTACTGATTTTACTTCAAAATCAATAGTAAAATCTGAAGGTGAAAGTAATTTCCAAACCACATCATCATGTGATTCATCCTCAAATGATAATACAAAATTAGAGGATGAAGTCAGTGTTAAGATCTCAGCAAATCAATTGCCTGATGGTTTAAATGCTGATAAACACATGAAGCTGAGCAATTCAGATGTTGTCCCTCAAAGTACTCCAAGTACTGAAGGGCAAGTCACAACATCTGAAAAGCATTTCAAATCTGCTGAAATAAAAGGATTAACAACTGCTGAGGAATCTATCATACGGTCTTTCAGGACGGATAGAGAACAGCTGAAGAACAAGTCTTCAGTTGTTACCGATCCTTCAGTACTTAACACAAGTACTGAAAGGAGGAAAGTACTGAAGATCACACCTTCAGTAGTTTCCACTTCAGCAGTTGATCAATCCAAGATGAAGAATAAGCCATGTGAAATATGTGGTAAATTCAATCATCTATCTGATGAATGCTGGTACAAAAAGGGTTCCAAACTCAACAGAGATAAGCTCATTAAAGAAGAGATTAATAAAATGAAAAATGAGTTTGAGACCAAGTTTGTACCACAGTCATCTCAAACTGATAAACCCAAGGCCTCACCAAAATCCAAAAAGAAGGATGGGGTTTATCAGAAAACAGCTGATAGTGTTCCTCATGATAAACATCAGACTAAGTCTGTGAATTTCAAGAAGGAGGAAATGGTGGGTCACAGGAACTCATCAAAAACAAGTACTGATGTGTCAAATGAGCTGAAGGCTTTAGCAACAAATCAGACACAACTTGTTATGATGGTTCAGCATTTGTTGGGGAGAGTTAACCAACTAGATGCACCTGTGATCAAACCACTGAAAAGGAAATCCAAGCCCAAATCTAAGAAATCCATTTCAGCACCATCTCCACCTTCATCAGCTGTTAATCATGAGAAACAAGTTATGGTTAAATCTGTTGATGAAAACAGACCCAAAACCAAAAAGGTTTGGGTCTCTAAAGCTAACTAGTTTCTTATGATAAATGCAGGGTTCTTCAGCATGCCAAAGAAGCATCTGGTATGTAGACAGTGGAGGATCTATGCATATGACTGGGAGCAGTTCTCTTCTTAATGACTACTCTCAAGGAAAGAAGGGATTTGTCTCATTTGGAAATGATGCTAAGGGTTACATCATCGGGAAAGGATTTGTGTCAAATGGAGAAATCAGATTTGATGATGTTAACCATGTGGAGAATCTCAAGTATAATCTACTGAGTGTCAGTCAGATGTGTGATAAAGGGCATGTTGCACTTTTCACAAGCCAGAACTGCCGGATTCTGTCTTCCAAAGTTCTGAGGCTGATTGACAAGGTATTGGATGAACATACTCTCCTGAAGGCCAACAGGATAGGAAGAGTATATGCCTTGGATTTGTCAAAGAAGATTGATTTAAAAGGTCATCCTTGCCTGTTCTCCAAGGCCTCTCCTCAGGAATCTAAACTGTGGCATAGAAGGCTGGGTCATGTTAATCTCAAAAACATGAATCAGCTGATCCACAATAGTTTAGTGAGAGGTCTACCAATAAAGGAGTTCCACTGTGATGAAACCTGCACTGCTTGTTTAAAAGGAAAACAACACAAAGTTTCATTCCCTCCTATAGAAGAACCAAAGTCCACTGCCTGCTTGCAATTACTGCACATGGATCTCTTTGGTCCTGTGAGAGTAATGAGCATGGCAAAGAAGAAATACTGTCTGGTAATTGTGGATGATTACTCCAGATTTGTATGGACCTTCTTCTTGCATTCAAAGGATGAGGCTGCTCAGACAATTATTAACTTTGTGTTGTATGTTGAGAAGCAGTATTCCCTATCAGTCAAGTGTATAAGAAGTGATAATGGAACTGAATTTAGAAACCATACACTTGATGATTTCTACCTTTCAAAAGGAATCAAGAGGCAGTATAGCATCCCAAGGACTCCAGAACAAAATGGAGTAGTGGAGAGAAAGAACAGGACCCTAATTGAAGCTGCAAGGTCCATGTTGGCTGACTCTGGTTTGCCACTGACCTTTTGGGCTGAAGCTGTCAACACAGCATGCTATGTGCAAAATAGAGCTTTAGTGAATCAGAGGTTGATGAAGACTCCTTATGAAGTTCTACATCATTTGGCTCCTCTAATTTCATTCTTCAGAGCATTTGGGTGTCCTTGTTACATTCTCAACACAAAGGATCAACTCCAAAAGTTTGATTCTAAGGTGGATGCAGGGTATTTTGTTGGGTATTCATCCACTTGCAAGGCTTACAGAGTGTTCAACTGCAGAACAAAGATGGTTGAAGAAACCTTGCATGTGAAGTTCAATGAATCTCCTAAGGACAAAATCCACAAAACCCTGTGGAGTTGTTTGATCTGGACATACTGCAATATGTTCCTTATCAGCCTCCAGCTGTTGCAGATCATGTGAATTCATCACCTTCTGCAGCTAGTCATCCATCTGGTGGTACTGATGTTGATGATGATCCCAGTACTCACCTATTCAAGTTTAGTGATCAACTGCCTGAGTCTACTAAACTTGATGTTCCTGTAGCTTCAGTAGCACCATCCACAACAAATGCTGATGAGATTTCTGAATCCTCTACTTCATTTGACTTGCCATCTAATACTTGGTTTCAAGAATCTGGATCAACATCTGTTGCTGCTGAGCGTGCTACAAACACTTGCACAGATCTCATAGTGTACCAAGAGCTGAAGAATCACCCAATGTCTCAAATCATTGGTGATATCAATGCTGGTGTCTCAACTAGAAGTCAATTGTCCAACTTCTGCTTCTATGCTCTCTTCATCAGTCAGCAAGAGCCAAAGAACTATCATATTGCATTAAGAGACAATGGATGGGTTGATGCCATGCAGCTTGAGCTTCTTCAGTTCAAAAAGCAGCAAGTGTGGGAACTGGTTCCTCTACCCCCAGGTAAGTGTGCAATAGGCACTAAATGGGTGTTTAGGAATAAAACAGATGAAAATGGGCAAATTGTCAAGAACAAGGCCAGACTGGTTGTCCAGGGGTTTTCACAAGAAGAAGGTATTGATTATGATGAAACCTTTGCCCCTGTAGCCAGACTGGAGGCAATTAGATTGTTCTTAGCCTATGCTGCATTCCACAATCTTAAAGTTTTTCAAATGGATGTCAAAAGTGCATTTTTATATGGTAAAATAAAAGAAGAGGTTTATGTGTGTCAACCACCAGGTTTTGAGGATAATAAACATCCTGATTGGGTGTATAAACTTGATAAGGCTCTTTATGGGTTGAAACAAGCTCCTAGAGCCTGGTATGAAACACTGTCAAATTTTCTTCTTCAGAATAATTTCACTAGAGGCTCCATAGATAAAACTTTGTTCATTAAGAAAGTGGGTCAGCATAAGCTCCTTGTTCAAATTTATGTTGATGATATTATTTTTGCATCCTCTGATCCACAGTTGTGTGATGCATTTACAAAGTTGATGCAACAAAAATTCGAAATGAGTGCCATGGGAGAATTACAGTTCTTTCTAGGTTTGCAAATCAAACAAAAGGCTGATGGAACTTTCATTCATCAGTCAAAATACACAAAGAGTCTTTTGGAAAAGTTTGATTTACAAAACTGTAAGCCCTGTTCTACTCCCATGTGCAGCACCACACAACTGGATGCAGATCAGAAAGGTAAAGCTGTTGATGAAACACTTTACAGATGTATGATTGGGTCCTTGATGTACTTAACAGCTTCTAGACCAGATATTATGTTTGCAACTTGTGTTTGTGCTAGATTTCAGGCTGCTCCTAAAGAGTCTCATTTGATTGCAGTCAAGAGGATCTTTAGATATCTGCAAGGTACTCAATCTCTAGGTCTTTGGTATTCCACTGGGCACTCTTGCAAATTAGTTGCTTTTTCTGATAGTGACTATGCAGGGTGTAAATTAACTAGAAAATCAACTTCTGGTGGATGTCAATTCCTAGGCAACTGTTTGGTTTCTTGGCAGAGTAAGAAACAAACATCTGTTGCTACATCCACTGCTGAAGCCGAGTACATTGCTGCTGCAAGTTGTACATCTCAGGTACTCTGGCTTCAGAATCAATTATTGGATTATGGCATTACAGAGACTAAGACTCCATTACTAATGGATAGTGCTTCAGCTCTTTGTATTGTCAAGAATCCAGTCCAGCACTCTAGGACCAAACATATTGAGATCAGACACCATTTTATTAGGGATTGTTTTGAAAAAGGTCTGATTGATCCAAAGTTTGTTCCTAGTGCTGATGAGCTTGCAGACATATTTACTAAGCCTTTGGACAGTTCAACTTTCCAAAACCTAGTGTTAAGGCTTGGTATGCTGCAGCTAGAATAAGTGACAACTACTGATGATCTCAGTCAACAAGTACTAATGAGCATTCGTATACTATTGTCACAAATAAGTACTGATAAGTTCTTTTATCCTCAGTAGTTTTCATAACTACTGAAGACTAAATTACTTAAAAGTACTGAAGTACTCTATCTGTTGAAAAGAACTGATGTGGTTACAACTACTGATGTAGTTACAACTACTGATGTCAGTATAACAGATAAGTACTGATGACCAATGAAACGTCTGAAAATCAGACAAAAAGTCTGATAAGTGTTGAGGTCAGAATGAAACAGCTGATGAGCTAAGAGTTGACGACAACAGCTGATGAGAAACTTTTCTCTTTAGTTGTTTCTACAACTGCTGTTTCACTTCATACAACTGAAGCCAAAACCATGTCTTCAGTAGTTTTACAACTACTGATGACTAACACCAAATCTTCAGTTGTTTACAACACCTGAAGCCAAAACCATGTCTCCAGTAGTTTCACAACTACTGATGACTAATACCAAGTCTTCAGTTGTTACAACTTCTGAAAGTTAAAACCAGGTCTTCAGTTGTTTTCAAACAACTGATGACAGCACCAACACTTTCAGTCGTTTTATATCAGCCTTTTCTTACCCTATAAATACCTAAACCTACTTTCAAACGTTTCATTAGCCGTTTTATGTCCTTCACTCTCTCAACAATGGCGACCATGAAACTCAAACCCAGACACAACTGTGTTGCCTACCTCTCGAAATCGGCCTTTTGGAACAAATTTGATAATGCCATCGATCTTATGGTAGATTCCCAGTACCGAACCGCTTTTCTTCTGAATCCTACCATATACCCCGATTCCCTAAGCCAATTCTGGACCAACGTCTCTGTGCAAACTGGTGAGAATGATAGCCAAATCACTCTCCAGTCGTTGGTTAACCAGAAACAGGTGGTCATCACTCCAGACATCATTCGACAAACCCTAAATCTACATGATGCCACCTGTGTCACAGAATACCCGAAAGGCACAACTGATATGTCTTTCATCAATAACGGGTATGAAGGAGACTTAAGTGCTACCACCATTCTGAAGAAGCACTTCCATGATGCTGAACGTCTTATATTCCACATGGTGAATGTCTGCCTTGCATCAAAAACCTCCTCATGGGATCAGATGTCCTCCCGATGGCAACAGGTATTATACTCTATCTTTGAACGACAAAATCTAAATTTTTTTGAGATAGTTTTCATGGAACTAAAGGATCTGGCTTTGAAACCTGAAGCAAACAGATGGATATTATATCCCAGGTTTCTCATGGCCATAATTTTAAATCAGCTAAAATCAGACGGCCTTGTTGGCCTTGGAGTCCCTGCTCCGGCTGTATTGCCTGAAGTATATTCCAGGCACAACTCTGACCCTACACTGAAAGGGGCTGCCCGGCTGCTAAAACCCAAGCAGCGGGAACCCACAGCCTCCACTTCCAGATCCAAAGTCCCCACCAAACCCAACACCAAAAAGCCCAAAAAGGCTACTCAGGGAGATGAGTCCCCTGAGGATTCCCCTGTACCACCAATACAGGAAACACTTACTGGTTCTAACCCCCCAGTAGTGTCAAAGACTCCACCAGCCCTAGCCGCTCAGGCATCCTCTCAACAGGATCCTGATGCAACCATAATTGGGGATACCACAATGCTGGAACCTATCTCAATTGAGAAGGTTACCATTGAAGAGCACCAGTCACCCCGGGTGCAATCTGCTTCAAACCTATCTCCAAATGCAATCGCCCCTCAAAGCCCAACCATTATAGTTGCACAAGTGCTGAGTCAGCTGCATTCCTCTCCTCCTCCCAGAAACCAATTACAATGGGGAGAACCTCAACAGCTAGGAAGAGGACCAAAATGCTGCTGATAACCCACAGCACAGGGGTTATAATGTTCAATCTCCCGTGTAGAGGAGGAGGTTAGAACATCTGGTGAGGCTGCCACTTCTACTGATTCAGCAAATGAACAGGATGCAGTTGGTAACATCTCTAAGACCTCACCAGAGGCAACTGCCGATGAAGGACTCAGTCCTGAGGCAGGAAGTCCCCAGAACCAAGAACAAGGGGCACATGCTACAACTGATCTACACTCAGGGCATGTACATCCTGATTCAATAAGGAGGTCAGGTGATTCAGCAAAGACTGATGATGACCTGGGCTTTTTCTTCGATGTCTTAGCCCATAACACAATCCTTGAGGCTGAGGTGAGCAGACTCAAAGAAGTACTTGCTAAAATGTCTCAGGATCAAAGTCCATCCGCCCCAATAAACCCACAGATGGCACCTTCATCTGAAGGTTCACCAAACACTCAGCCACTACACTCAACTGAGCCACCAGCCACTGCTTTTGGCACCACCTATCAGGGACAGAACCCCTCTGAGTAGATGGTTGCTACCTTTCAACATTCCTTACCTCTCATCACTCCCATCATCAACTGTAGAGACCGAAGTTATTAAAGCTATAAAGGAGGATGAGAAGAAAAGGTGGGAAGAGGAGAACCGCACGACGAGGAGGTAAAGCCGGAGGTTTTAGAGATATGGAGCAACCCGATGCTGACATGGTTGTCTCCAGTGGCGATGAGGAGGAAGCTGTGGAGGAGGCTGCGAAGGGATGCAGCTATGGAGCATTCCAAAGGTGTAGGCCTCCTGTGTTTGATGGAAATGGGAGTGCAGCGGCTGCACAACGTTGGGTGAGAGAAATGGAAGCGGTACTTGAGATTAGCGAGTGCCGCGAGGATCAGAAGGTGAAGTTTGCTACCAACTCATTTGTGGATTCAGCCTTGTGCTGGTAGGACAATATTGTTCAGGCTGAGGGCACTAGAGCAATCGAGAGGATGAGGTGGAAGGAGCTGAAGAGGTTGGTAATCGAGGAGTTTTGCCCTCATAGAGAGCTTGACAAAATTGAGAGGGAGTTCCTGCAGCTGGAGGCGAGAACGATGACTCACCAACAGTACACCATGAAGTTCAACGAGATAGCAAGGATGGTACCAGATCAAGTGATGCCTGTGTCACGAAAGATCAAGAGGTATATTCAAGGTTTGCCAGTAGATATCCGCAGACACCTGATCGCTGCCCGACCAAGCACTTTTAGGTCGGCGGTCGATTTGGCGAGGAAGCTGTATGACGAACGAGAGGCGGTGGCAATGATGGATGAGAAGGAAGAGCGGAGTTATGTTAAGAGTGGGAGCGGAAAGCGGGATAATGATGATGGTGAATTTATGGCTGGAGGTAAGACGATGGGGTTCGGTGATCAGAAGAGGATGACTGAGAGGGAAGAGGTATGCAAGAAGTGTGGTAGAGGCCACACAGGGGAGTGCAGATGGGGATCGAGCATCTGTTTCCAGTGTGGAAGAGAGGGCCATAGGGCGAGGGATTGTCACATGGCTAGATGTTACGACTGCGGCGAGACTGGACATATGAGCAGAAACTGCAAGAAGTCGAGAGCACAAAGCTCCGGTGCAAGGAAGGATGGTAGAGGATGAAGGTCAGAGCATTCGCTATGACCAGGAGGAGGCAAGAGCGGACTTCGATGCGACGTCAGGTATGTTTCTAGTAAATTTAAATTTGTGCCTTGTGCTTGATTTATGGTGCTAGTAGTGGTTTCATTCTTGCTGCCTTCTGTGATAAGTTGCACGTTAGGAGTAGGAAGATCGATGCATCCTTCGATGTAGAAACTGCTATTGGTAAGTCCACTAGGTTACCAGATGTCCTAGAGGATTGCACGATAGTATTGAGAGTGCGCGTGTTTCCTGCTAGACTGTTCAGGACAGACATGGATGGATAGACGTGCGCCTTCGGAAGGATTGGCTAGCAGCCTATGAGGCAAACACCGAGTGTTGCAAGAAGGAGGTTTGAGCAATCGCGCCTGAAAGGAGTTCGGTGCCAATCTACGACGATGAAATGATGATGAAGGTCTCATCTTGGGAAAGGAGATCACTTGATTCAGAAAGCAAGGGAAGCTAATACTGAGGTGTAAAGGACTAATCTGAATTGTTGCTCAGGTAAGAGAAGTGGCATGTCAACTGGAGCTACTCGACGTGTTAAGTGAAGTTATTCAAAATTTCATGTGTCTCGTTTAAGAAAGTCCTCAATTAATGAGGATGTGATCGTGTCACTGGAGAATACCGAGATGGATGAAGGATTCAACTACGTGGAGCAACTGTGGGTCATTTCTGATAGAAGGGAAAGAAGGGTTAAGAAGAATGGTGATTTCACCTGTACGAGTACAGTGGAGCCCAGAAGGGGACTAAGCCTATGTGTAAGGTCAAGGAAGAGGTGAGACAGCGTTACCCGTAACTGTTCGAGAAGCGACAGGTTTCGGGGACGAAACCTATATAACGGAGGTGGACTTGTAACACCCTGAATTTTTATTTAAAAGAAAACAAAATGGAAGTATCTAGAAAGAAAAGATATTGGGCACAAGTTGAAGGGGGCAAAGTGCAAAAGTGCACAAACTCTATTATTTTAATAATATTAGAGGTATGGCCACCTCTTTAAAAGCAGAGATCTGCTTTTAGCCTTCAACCAAAGTAGAAAAAGGGTAAAAGCTTGCGGGTTTTTGGAGAAAGAGGAATAAGAAGCTGCTAAGGTGAGTTCTCTTGAACACGAGTTCGGTTTCAGTTGGGTTTTAAGTCCTAAACCGAAGTTCTTGATGTTTTAGAAGTTGTTCTCAGGAATTAGAAGCTGAAATCGCAAGTGGAAGTACCTGGTTTGAAGATCTGCTTCAGGTGAGTTTCTAGACCCCTCTTTTACAGATTTTAAAGCTTTGGGGCTGTTATGCATACCGGGTAAACATTTTTGAAAGATAACCGTATGCCTATGCTTGTTGTTGTTTGGTCGTATCTGTTGTGGTTGTGTGTTTGGTTGCGGTTTAGTGGTTAGAATTGTTGTTAGAATGTTTAGATGCCCTTAGTATGTTAGATCTGTGCTTGGGTAGTGCTTGAATGCCTTTCGGATGTTTTTGGCAGTTTAGATATTTTCAGAATGTTCCCATGCGCCTAACTGAATTATGGTTAAGTGTTGATGCGCCCAACTGTCTTCGGGCGCCTAGGGTCATGCGCCCAACCAGTAGTCAGGCGCCCAAACAGTACCCTTCATGCGCCCAGAAAGTTGGCCATGAGCCTAAGTGTTGCTCATGCGCCTAAGGGTCCTCATGCGTCCAGGTGGTGCGCCCAAATAGTGGTCATGCGCCTAGAAAGTGTGGAAATGCATAAGTATAGATGGTGCGCCCAAATAGTGCTCATGCACCCAGAATTGTTTCTGTGGCCAAGTGTTGGAACGTCTGAACAGGGCTCAAGCGCCCAAATAGTTCCCATGCGCCCAGGAGCATTTTTACTTAGAATTTTCTGCTGATGCGCCTAGAATGTTATGCTGTGCCTAGTTTTAGACTTAGGGCTTTCTTAGGGGCTGTAAGAGGTGATGTTTGAGATAGATCCTGTTGGGATGTGGTGGCTTTTGCATGATGTTGTGTTGTGGTTGATGTTGTGTGTGTGGTGTGTTGTCTTTCTTCGTTAAACGGTTTTCAAAACGTATGTATTATGTTTTATTATACGTTATGTATGATATATGGCTTTGCGTGGTTTGATGTTTGATTGATCGTAAAGTATTATATAACGAAGTGAAAGACAATAATAATGAAAAGTGGAACGTAATAATAGTCTTGCAAGCAAGACTGAGGTGAGTGACTATGTTGTCACAAAAGACTCGTTAGCCAAGGTTGGGGTGAGTGACTGTGTTGTCACAAAAGACTTGGATGCCAAGCTGAGGTGAGTGACTGTGTGTCACAAGAGACTCGTAAGGGGTTTAATCTAAGAGATTGACCCGAGTGATGACTTGATGCTCGCCCCGGTGCTGTGTCGTCTTCGGACATGACGCGGGGGTTTGTTTACAAACCCCGGCACAGTACCCGTATTCGGACATGAGTCGGGGGTGTTGCAAACAGAGACGGGGTCCTTGTCGCGTACCCCGGTACTGTGTCGGTCTTCGGACATGAAGCGGGGGTTTGTTTACAGGCCCCGGCACAGTATCGGTCTTCGAACATGAGTCGGGGGTATTGCATGAGACAAGATTCAGATTGAAGTGAAAGATAATGATCAATGTACGAATTGAATAACGATGAATATAATAAAAAATATTATCAATGTGTACGTATGATGTGTGATCGCATACGATTACGAAGGTTATGTTTTAACGAAAGTGAAGTATTTTATTTACAAAACTAGAACTCACTCAGCGTCGCTGACTTTTGTATGCATAATAGTTGGCAGGTATTTTGTTGATGCTGAGGAGTTGCAGGCATGGATGCATAAGCTACTGGGAGTGTTTTGAAGACTGGCATCCATATTTTGACATGTTATTGTATTTTGATATGTAAACGATTTATGTAACGAGATAACATGTTTTAATTATTAATGAAAGTAAGTTTTTAAATTCCGCTGCAAAAGAATGTTTGTTTTGAATATTTTATGCGATGACGGTCCAGCTGTAAGCGTCCCGGGAACGGGGCCTTACAATTCAGTTATTGAGAAAAAGTAACGAAATCATCGTTACTTAGTTAAATATTCAAAATCATTGTTACAAGAAATAAGTTTAAAAAATTATATGACTAAAAGATGAAAACCAATTACTTAGTTAAATATTCAAATTAGTTATCTAAATTTAATAAATTAGTAAATAAACATAATTAATTCAAGACAAAAAATAAAAAAAATATGCCGATGACAGGGATTGATCCACAAATCGAGTCGAATTTCAAATCAATGATTTTTGAATTGGCGATATTTGAATTTAATATTTAGACTTCGAATCTAATCGAATTTCAAGTCGGTGATTTTCGTCACGAATTCCGAGTTTTTGAAGCTGATTTAAATATTGAACACCACTACAACTAACTTATATTCCCATCTAAACCTTTATATAGCGTTAATCAAATAATAAAAGTAAATTACATAAAAGGACTTTTATCTATACAACAGATTTCATTTTTCAATCTTTATCTTTACTAATTACACTAAACACCTTTATGTATATGGTTTGTTTCATTTTTGGACGGTCATTGGTTTGCATCGTTAAGTTAGGTCATGTGATTATTATATGAGAGTAAATGTATAAAAAAATATACATGCGGCATAATAAAAAAATCGATGTATTAAGACAATATGATCGATAAAACGTTGAGACAGCTGAGTAACACCTCAAACAAAAAATGATTGTATGCTATGATTTATTTGTCAATAATAAACTTAATTTGTTGTTTCAAAAAATAATAACAAATATACATAATACATAAAAATAAGAATGCGGGCTGCATGAAATAATTTAGATACTTTTCACAATCATATAATTATGGAAATCATATGATGAAATAAATTTCTATAGAACTAGCATTCTAATTTAAACAAAAACATCTGAATAGCTTCACGTGCCTTGCATTTTAATTTATGTATATTAAGTTTATTATTGATACTTAAATCATATGAAACAATAAGTTTTTATATAAGTAACTTAAAGAAGTGATATAAAAACATATAAAATTTGTTTGCAGTATTACTTGTCAATTTTAATATTTAACTGATCATATTTTTCTAAATAACTTCACATGACTTGCATTTTAATTTCTATATATTAAGCTTGATATTGATATTTAAATCATACGAGATAGTAAATTTTTATAGAATTAGCTTTAAAAAAGAGGATATAAGTATATAGAATTTGTTTGAGGTTTTACTCATTACTCTTAGCGTTTTACTAATCATATTTCTTTAATACGTCGATTTGTTTTAGAATTATGCCGCTTAGATGTTTTTTTATACACAAAACCTCATGTGATAACCATATGACTTAACTTTAACGATACAAATTAATGACCTCTATGTTAAAGGACCAAAGATGAAACAAACTACACACATAAAGATTGTCTAGTGTAATTAGTAAATATAGAAATTATAAAATAAAATTAATTACAAATATAAAGATCGTTGTCTGCAATTTACTTAAATTATAATATTATAACAGCATAACACCCATTTTTTAAAATCGTGTTCTCAACCCTTGCCATAAAGTTACTAGTAAGAGTTAATGATATTCTTTGCAGTTTCACATTTGAAATCAAATAATTTATTAAGAAATAAAGAGCTGCTCCATAAAATATCATAAATTTCAAATCACTCCTTTACCCGTACAAACTTCATACAGTGTTAATTAAAACAATAACACCTCTTGTTTAGAATGTGTCGTCTCAATCCTTATCATAATTGTTATCGGTAAGAGGTAATATATATTAACTTTTTAACGACGTTTGAAACTACCCCAAATACATGATGAGTTTTCTTAAGACGAGATTTTAACCATTCATATTAATTTTAAATCTGACACTTAAAAAAATTTTAAACTCTAACTATCACTCCCCATACTATTAGAAGGCCAATAGTAAGCAATATATATATTACTAATTGTAGTTTTACATTGATGAATAGTTTCTTGCATACTAAATCTTAATCAACATTTTAATACCGTTATCATTGTTAAAAGAATAAGACTGATGCATCATAGAATAAAGTTCAATGAATAAACTTTTACACCTTAATCTTCTTAATCACAATATTTTGTTGAGAATCATAGAATAAAATTGATAATATATGGATTGTAAAGAGATTATTCCGATACACAAAGAAAGTTGCAGTCCATAATATAGTATCGAAAGAATAAAGAGAACACTTTCTTTCATTTAAAATTCGAAGAAATCGATGATCACAATACAAAAATATAAATGCAATATTCAAATATAACTGTGTTCACCTCAAACAAATACACCTAGAGATAGAAAAAAAATAATTAAACATTTTTTATAAATGAAGAGAGCTATCTTAAAATAATTGACACTTGAAATTATCATATTGTTAATAAACGTTGACTATTTTTTTTTCTTTTGCAATTTTCTACCTATGCAAGGAATTCTTTACATATGTTTTAAACTTCAATGTTGACCTACTATATTTTGAATTTTAATATTAACTACAGTGTCTTTATGTTGGATCATATGAGACTGATGCAACCAAAACAACACTTAGAGTATTTTGAAGTACAATTGAAGAAGTTGTCTGAAGACAAAGCTGCTCTTCCGAAGACAAGTTGGAGATCTTCCGAAGCTTAAGTATGAAAAACTTCCGAAGGAAAACTAAGTCTTCCGAGACTAAGTAGTTTTCCTTCCGAAGTATATGAACAACTTCCGAACGTAAAGCCAAGTCTTTCGAGGCCAAGTAGTTCTCCTTTCGAAGCATTCACACTTAGAAGATCCAAGACAAAGTCTTTCGAAGAATGAAGTCATGAAGACTTGCAGAAGACTCGAAAAAAGTTGATTCTTCCAAAGTATAAATAGGCCTCGGAAGAATTATTCTTCCGAAGCCATTTTGCCTTCGGAAGAATCAACTATGAACCAGTGGACATAAGTATGGGTTGTCTGACATCCGCTGACAACTCTGATACACTGCATGGCGCTTTCCCACACCCATGTAGTTGACCATACTTTAATCCACTGTTCACTTTTATCAATTAGTACAATTACCATACTTAATTGGTGACAAAAGGTAAGTCATGGACCTGTCATGACTACCTAATCTAGGATATTATTTTATCTTAGATACTTTACTTCTAGCAATATAGTATTTGTCTAATGGTAAATTCTAGCTGGTTTTCCAAGTATAACCGGCTGTAGATAGTAGTATATATAATTTTTCATTGTAACTTAAGTAACCATACTTGTAATAGTCTTTAGATACTAAGTTGAGAAGTAATATGTACAAGTATCTTGAAAACCATTCTTGTGTTCATTAACTTATTATATTATTGTCAACTTAGTTAGAGATTCTGCTTCATCAACCGAGTGAGACTTAGTGAGTTTGTGAGATAAAATTTGTGTTGAGAGAGCAACACCGACCTTGCAATTGGTATCAGAGCTTTTTAGGTTCTTGATTGTGAGATCTAACCATCCCAAATCACCATTGTTTCTTCACACTTACTCACTTCACTCAAATGGCTCTTAACCAAAAAAAATTTGAGTCTGAGATGGGAACCATGACTAAGGTTCCTATCATCACCCCTAATGATTTTGGAACCTGGTGCAAACGTATTGAAGGTTTCATCAAGTATCAAGACAACTGCATATGGAGATCTGTCACTCATGGTCCTTACAAGCCAAAGGTGGCGGACCCGGTTGGTAATGGCGCCATGATTGAGAAAGCTGTTGAACACTACTCTGATGAAGACTTTAAGAAAATGGACATCGACTACAAAGCCATGACCATGTTACTTACTGCTATACCAAACTCCATAATAGTAGGCTTTAAGCAACGCGAGACTACCAAAGAACTATTTGATGCTTTGAAGCTGATGCACTCTGGTTCTACTAAATCAAAGGAGAACAAGAAAGATATGCTGAAGTAGAAGTTTGAGAACTTCTCTTATGTTGTTGGTGAGACCTTGAGCCAACAATACTTTAGGTATATGGACTTGATCACCTCTCTTCAGACTATGGGAGTTGTTCTTGAGAAAAGAGACATAGTCAGAAAATTCATGAGTGCACTTCCTCATGAGTGGACTTTTTACTTTGTCTCAATCAAGAGAACTGAAAATCTCAACACTCTCACTATGACTGAACTGTATGGAATCCTTGATGGATACCGTATGGAGATGGAGACTCAGGACAACCACCCGATAAACAGACCCTCAAATCCTGCAGTCAACAATGCTCTACATGTTGCTGAAGGATCGAGAACTCCCCAGCCTTAGTTGTATCTAAACTACCCCCAACAACCATCATCCTCTTCTTGGCCATACATCACTTTCCCTGAGACACTCAGGTCTCAACAGGCTTAACATACTCCCTTCCAGGATAGTTGTGCTTTTGTTTCAGGGAGTGAGCACTCTGGAGATTTTCAATTCTGTTTTGATGATCTAGAGTGTTTCAGCCCAGATGATGTTGAATATATGGATATTGTCTAAAAAATGGCTCTTTTAACCTACAGAGCAAAGAAGTTCTTTAACAGAACCGAAAGGCAGTTTCCTCAAAACCCAACTAATAGCAAATTCGGGTTTGATAAGAGCAAGGCCAAATGCTACAACTGTAACCAGCTTGGTCACTTTGCTAGGGAATGTAAAGCTCCAAGATCTAATCCTGGAGCAGCTCAAGCCTCCCAACATCCTGCTACCTCAAAGGTTGCAACCAAACCCACTGAGCCTCAAACTGCAGCTGTTGCTCAAGAGGTTGACTGGAGCTTTATGGTGCAAGATGTCACCCTTTCTCAAGCTCTCATGGCTGGAACTAAAGATAGCAAGGTATATGAACATCTCTGTAACCCAGCCTGTATTGCTAAGGTTAAATTGTATTAGGACTACAACATGGAAATTAGATCTGATATTGAGTCTTTAAATCTCCTAAAATCTGATTTTAAGAGAGCAGAATCTGACTATAAACTCAAAATAAAGAGTTAGAGAAAACTGTGTCCTCTTTAAAATATGAACATACCAACTATAGGACTAAAATAAAAGATCTAATATCCAAGTTGACTGAAGCTCAAGCCAAGCTAGTAATAGCTGAGGCTAAAGCAGAGAAGTATGCTATTCAAGAGCATAACTTCAACACCATTATAGCATCATCCTCCCACTCCAAGGTACGCTATCAAAGCAAAAGTGAGTTGGGATCCAATGAAATTGCTCTACCACACTCTCTTGTGTCTATTAGATAGCCTAGATGTGGTACTAATAAGCAAGAGGTTTCAACTACTGACCCACTACCTAGTGAGCTGAAGAATGATGCAATAATGGAAACCACCACAGAGAAGGATAAGATAAAAAACCTCATCCCCACAGTTGATAAATCCTTGACCACCAAATCCAAAAATAACAAGATCAGGGTAGCAAGAAAAACTGCCAAAAAGGTGGCTGAGACTAAGATGAAGACAGATCCAAGGCAAAAGGGTGTATTCATCTCAGCTGGATTCCAAGTGGTTGGAAGTTCTGATTTAGGAAAGGAATGTAGTACCAGCACTCCTATCCAGCTGAAGGATCAGAAATTAAAGGGAAAGGCTGTTGAAGAAGAGAAGAAGTGCAAGAAACAAGAACCCATATGTCCCACCAAGAATAACATTGAGTGCATAATCTGTGGTCTGCATAACCACATGGCTAAAGATTGTTACTACAATCCAGCAAGCACACATTATGCAACCAGTGTTAAGAAAGAAGGAGTCAAGGATGGTTTCACATTTGGACCTTACCATATGGTGCAAGTGTTAAGAAAAGGAAAGCTTGTTTCTGAAGCCAAGTTGCTTTCAGAAGAAACTCATTCTTCCGAAAGAAAAATAGCTTCGGAAGACAAGCTAAAGAACAAACAAAGAAACAAAAAGATTTCCTTGAAACCTTCCGAGAAGAAGACTGCTTCGGAAGAAAAGGTGGTGAAATTTTTTTCCGAAAAGAAAGAAGCCTCGGAAGCAAGTCATGCTGCACAAGCCTCCTCAGGCTCATCAACACTGGTCAACCATAGGATGGAATAGAAAACCAGAAAAGATGCTGCAACACAAACCTCTTCTTCACAACTATAATTGAGCCCACATGTATACAATTTGGTTCAGTTATATCATCTACATTGGAAGAAACCAAGACCAACAAGGCTTGGGTTTCTAATAATAACTAATCATTTCACCTTATGTGCAGGGACATCCATATGACAAGAATGGAAATGTCTGGATTGTGGACAGTGGATGCTCCAGGCACATGACAGGGAACAGATCTCTCCTACAACAATTTGAACATTTTGATGGAGGTCCTGTTTAGTTTGGAGGAGAAGCCAGAGGATACATTTTTGGTAGAGGTAGTGTATCCAATGGTAAGTTAAACATTGACAAAGTAAACTTTGTCAAACAGCTTGAACACAATCCCTTGAGTGTTTCTCAATTCTGTGATCAAAAGCACCAAATGCTTTTCATAGAACATGAGTGTATTATCCTCAAACCCAGGATGATAATTCCTCAGGAATTGGTGCTTCTTAGATCTCCCAGGAAAGGGGATATGTACAAGCTAGATATGAACAACGCTTCTCCACTGGGTGAAGTATCATGCTTTCTTTCCAAAGCTAATGGCGATGAGTCAACTCTTTGGCATAAAAGAATGTGCCATCTTAATTTTAAAATCATAAATAAACTGGTTAAAAATAATTTGGTACATGGTATGCCTAAAAATGAGTTTTTCTGTAAAGATAATTGTGTTGCTTGCTGCAAAGTCGGATGATGCTACATTTGTTGGATATTCCTCAACCTCTATTTCTTATAGAGTGTATAATATTAAAATAAACAATTTGAGGAATCATCCAACATTGTTGTTAATGAGCACACTCCTTACGTTAGAGGGAATGGCCCTGATCATATCTTCAATCTAGAATTGTTTCCAAACTATTCTAAACCATCTTGTGAGAATGTTTCAGCTGGAACAGGAACTCAAAGTGACCTCTATGAAGATCAAATATTTGAGTTACCCAGGCCTTTTCCTAGTTCTCTAAGAGGAATTAAAGAACAAGCTCCCACTACTGGAAGTCCTAAAAGCTTAAACATCTCAGGAAATAATAGAGCTTCAACAAGTTGTCAGCCAACTGAGCCTCAAAACTCATCAGCTGACAACTCCAGCATTCAACACCAAGCTGATGAAGATAGTAATCTGGAGGAACATGAAACTGTTGATACTTCTTTTCAGCAGAATATGATTGATGCTTTCACACATTCATTCAATCAGTCCTCATTGAATAAGTGTGAGACATCAGCTAGTTATGGTGTTCAAAATCCTAAGCAAAACTTCTCAAACTTGGATCAATCTATGCAACTAGATGTGATTTCTAGGCTCAAGATACACAACACTCACCCAGTTGAGAACATCATTGGGGATGTCTCAGAAGGTGTGAGAACAAGAAGTCAGACTCATAATAGGAAAGTATGCTTGTACTCATGCTTTCTTCTCAAATGGAACCAAAGAAGGTGGAAGAAGCCCTCAAGGACAACAATTGGATTGAATCTATGCAAGAGGAGTTGCTTCAATTCAAGAGGCAAAAGGTATGAAACTTGTGTCCATTGCCACCTGGCCAAGTCCCCATTGGCACCAAGTGGGTGTTTAGAAATAAGAGAGATGATAGAGGTTTGATCATCAAAAACAAGGCAAGACTTGTTGTTCAACGATACACACAGGAGGAAGGCATAAATTACACTGATGTCTTTGCACATGTTACAAGACTTGAGGCTGTGAGAATCTTCCTTGCTTTTGCAGCATCCAAGAACTTCACTGTCTATCAACTTGATGTCAAATATGCATTTTTATATAGGGATATCGATAGAGAAGTCTATGTGTGCGAGCCACCTGGATTTGAAGACCCACAACACCCCAACTATGTGTGTAAACTGGATAATGTTCTTTATGGGTCGCATCAAGCACCTAGGCTATGGTATGAGACCTTGTCTCAGTTTTTTCTTAGGAATGGCGACACCAGAGGCACCATAGACAAGACATTGTTCATAAAGAAGTCTAGGAAGGACATGCTGCTTGTTCAAGTCTATGTTGATGACATCATATTTGGTTCTTCTAATGACCAAATGTGCAAAGACTTTGAAAGCTTCAAGAGGAAGAAGTTTGAGATGAGTTCCATGGGAAAGATGGATTTCTTTCTTGGAATTCAAGTGAAGTAGATGGAAGAAGGGTTCTTCATCAGTCAATCTAAGTATGTCAAGGACATCTTAGAGAGATTTGAGATGAAAGATTGTAAACTAGCCAAGACACCTATACCTATAAATCACAATCTTTGTTCTGATTCCGAGGGGGAGCATACTGATCAACATCAGTACAGGGTGATTATTAGATCTCTGATGTATCTCACTACAAGTAGACCTGATATCATGTTTGCAACCTGTACTTATGCAAGATATCAGGCTACTCCCAAGGTGTCTCACCTAATTACTGCCAAGAGAATTCTTAGATACCTTAAAGGAGCCCCCAAACTAGGTCTCTTGTATCCTAAGAATAAAGACTTCAATCTCTATGGGTACACTGATAGTGATTATGGTGGCTGTAACATCAACAAGAAATCCACATCTGGAGGATTTTAATTTCTTGGTGGAAGGATTATCTCCTGGCAATGAAAGTGTCACATCCCGGCGGAAGCGTGTAGTACACGATGTGACTTTTGGATAAGAACGCATTGATCACAGAAACGTAAATGAAACAAATAATCTAACAAACATAACTAACATATTTATATTAGATTATCAGGGTTACATACTAAAGATTACAACAAAATTTGTCAGTTATATGATATTTACATAACGAGTGTAACCCTATTACATATAGATTCTATCATCTTCATAACTTCAATAATAATGGATGTGAGCATCCACCGATAGACTGAGATCAAACGGATTGATTGTTATTTTTACACACATTTTCCCAATGACCTCGTACCAGCCATTGAGCACATCGAATGATAGCAAAACACTGTTAGTCATTTTTTAAATACCTGAAAAAGCATACCAAAACTGTCAACATGATGTTAGTGAGAACGTAGGTTTAATAACTCAAAACACATAATTTGATGCAATTCAAAATAAGAGTGCAACCAAACCTACAGAATGCCAAGTGATTATGCAACTGTCACAAATAATCACAAATAAAATCAGATAACATAGCATCACAACACTCATTTCTGTTGGATGCAGGAAAATAACTTTCCTAAGTAGCGCTACCAACATTATTAGACGGTTCCTCATTCGAACTAATGGTTGCGGGTTGGCAAAGTTTTGACAGTGTAACACAAAATATCTTATTAAAATTTGCATCAAACAAAACATAATAAGTATGCTTTTTCCCCCAAAAATAAATAATGTAAAAATGGGGCTATGTCACTCACCTTTAATTCCAGCAAAATCCTATAAAAATTAATTTATAGTTAGAAATAAATAAATTTATTTCTTTAAAATTTTTAGCACTTCAAATTATAACATAACAAGATTGATTTTAAATAATCAGTTTTCAATATTCACCAAAAATCAGTTTCCACTTTCTAAATAATTTCTAAAAATCATTTATTAAAATCATACAAAAATATAGCAGTTTAAGTTACGAATTTCTAAAAATCATGAGATTTTTACAGAAGCTCGAAAACATTTCATAAAATTTACTTTAAAAGTTTCAAAATTTTCCAAACTGTATATATATCTATTCTAATTTTCTATAAGATATACATTCAAAAATACATATCTCGCTAATTTTAACGAATTAAATTATGAAATTTATTATAAAATTACATCTCAACATAGGGGTTATTATAAAAATATTTCCAGATTTTTATCGCTTTTAAATAATTTATTAAGCATTTTTCCCTTATTTTAGGGAATAAATCACATAAATTCTTATAGAAAGTATTAAATTCCCAAAATTTCCAGATCATTATAACTAATATTTTCTGAATAATCTATTATTTTTATTCCCACAATCACAATCGTTTAGTATTTTTACTTATTTTACTTAATATTTCAAAAGTTAATCTTTGTTCATAAATCTCAAAAATCCTCCTTGTCATAAGTTTACTGAAATCTCTTGTTCATAATTCCTTGTTACTGTCTTTCAGAAGAGATTAAGTATATATATGATTTTGGAAATGGCTTAGTTGATTACAACCAAGAGTTTAGTTACATATGTTCATATTACATACGTAACAAGATTTCAAGATAGATTGGATGAGTTAGAACCTTGATTGTCTTGGAAAGAAACGGTTGGTTATGAGAACTTAAGATGACTGGAATCTGAAGCTTGAAGGGTGATCCTTGAGCTTTGAAGAAACCGATTCCACTTGATGATTTTGGTGTTGATGTTTAGTTGATGTTGTAATCTCAAGAGTATGGATGTTTGCTATCCGAAAGTGAGATGGAGGGTACTTAAGATGAAGTGAATGTGTGTGTAAAAAGTAGGGACCGGATGTATTGAAGAGTAGTTTTCAAAAGTGCAAGGAAAGTTGAATGTATGCTTTCGGGTATAAGGGCCGAGAGTTTGGGTTGATTGTTAGTGGCTTACAAATGGTTTGTTTAAGAGGTTGACACATAATCCTCTTAGTCATTAAGGCTACTAAATGATGTGTCAAGACAAGGAAATATTTGAGGTTCTAGCTTGATGACAATGCATACAAAACCGATTGGTTTGTTGCCACCTAGCCGCAAGGATTGTGAAGATAAAACCGGGTGAGGACACCTAATTCTAAAGCAATGATCACTAATGGATGTGGTGTCAATTTGAGGGCTTGCTTAGTGTCTTTTGTAATGATGATTTGTGCTTGAAGTCGGTTTAGTATCAACCGAGAGTTAGCCATATGAAAGCCATAATGATTACTAGAATTATGTGGCAATCTAAGAGGAACTTAGCATGATGATTAAGCATGGAGTCGGCTTAAGAGCTTTCAAGATCTTGCCACCTTTCATGGATATAAATGAGAGTTCACACTTGGATTAATAAGATGATGACAACTAATCATCTTATGATAAGGTTAACTTGCTTGGCGTTCTTGAAATTTTGGCCGAGAGGTAAACACAATGATTACAAGCAAGGATTATCTTGATCATAATTTAGATGAGAATATAGTGGTTATGAGGTATCTTAAGAGAAAACCTAGCATGATTATCATGCACAGAGTCAAGTGCTAACTAATCTTTTTATAATTGAGTTTAAAAGGATTTTATGATGTATGAATTTTTATGTTCATGTAATGTGATTAAGAGATTATGTAATTCTTGATGTACTAATGCCTTTATATACATATCTTGTAACTAATCATGTCGTTACATAACTTGCAGTTTAGACATGTATTCACAAAACATACTTATAGATATCTTTATCACTTTATAAGAGAATTGAATATACAAATATAAGTCATGTATAAAGATATTATGATATGTACATATATCTAATACATTTTAGCAATTATAGATTATAGCTAAGATCACATAAGGATTAAAAAGATATATTTTCAGATATTCACAGAATTTTCTAACCTTAATTTCAGGGTTGTCACATTCTCCCCCTGTAAAAAAAAATTTCGTCCCGAAATTCATCGGTTGTCCGTATCTGATGGCATGAATAGTTTGTCCTTATAACTTTCCTTTTCATTTAGTTTAACCTCAAATAAGTGTGGATATTTTCTTTTGATTTCATCTTCTCGTTCCCATGTAAATTCAGGTCCTTGTTTGAATTCCATTTGACTTTCACTATAGGAATCTTACTTCTTTTTAACTTTTTACTTCCCTATCCATGATAGCTATTGGTTCTTCCACAAATTGAAGTTTCTCATCTATCTTGATTTCATTCATAGGTACCTTTACTTCCTTATCACTTAGGCATTTCTTCAAATTTGATACATGGAAGGTGTCATGTATTTCGCTTAACTCTTGGGGTAAGTCTAGCTTATATGCTACAGGACCAATTCTATCAATGATCTCAAAAGGTCCAACATACCTAGGATTTAAGTTACTTCTCTTCCCAAATCGAATAATTCCTTTTAAAGGTGATACCTTCATATATACCTTGTCCCCGATCTGAAATTCTAGTGCTTTTCTTCTGTTGTTTGCATAACTCCTTTGTCTATCTCGAGCTGCTCTCAATCGATCTTTAATCTTAAAGATCTTATCAGAAGTTTCTTGTATCAGTTCTGGGCCTGTAAGTTGCCTATCTCCCACTTCATTGCAGCACAAAGGTGATCTACATTTCCTTCCGTATAGAGCTTCGAATGGTGCTACTCCTATACTAGTATGATAACTATTGTAATATGAAAATTCTATTAATGGTAAATGTCTATCCCAGTTACCATCAAAATCTATTACACAAGCTCTCAACATATCCTCTAACGTTTGAATTGTTCTTTCATTTTGTCCGTCAGTTTGCGGGTGATATGCCATACTTAGATTTTTCTTGGTACCTAACGCTTTATGTAAAGTTTGCCAAAATCTTGATGTGAATCGGCTATCTCTGTCTGATATGATCGAAATTGGTATACCATGTCTTGATACTATTTCTTTCATATAAATCCTAGCCAATTTCTCTATTTTAAAGTCTTCTCTGATTGGTAAGAAATGAGCTGATTTAGTCAGTCTATCGACTATAACCCAAATTGTGTCGTACCCACTTGAGGTTCTGGGTTGTTTGGTTACAAAATCTATAGTAATTTGATCCCATTTCCACTCAGGAATTTCTGGTTGTTGCAATTGTCCAGAGGGTTTCTGATATTCAGCTTTAACCCTTGAACAAGTATCACATCTTTCTATGAATTGAGCGACTGATTTCTTCATTCCTGGCCACCAATATTGATTTCTTAGGTCTTTGTACATCTTATTATTCCCTGGATGTACTGAATACTTTGACCTGTGTGCTTCATTTAGAATGTTTTCTCTAAGTATATTGTCATCAGGAATCCAAATTCTCCCTTTAATTCTCAAAATTCCATCTGACCTAACTTCTTTTTGTTCATTGCTTTTACATTCTTCTTTCTGTTGAGCGTCGCGGATTTTACTCATTAGTTCTGAGCGTAATTCCATCCTTAAAGCACGAACTCGTAATGGCTTGACCCTTTCTTTTCTGCTTAAGGCATCTGCTACTACATTTGCTTTTCCTGGATGATATTTGATTTCGCAATCATAATCACTTAGTAATTCTACCCATCTTCTTTGCCTCATATTCAACATCTTTTGGTCAAATATATGTTACAGACTCTTATGATCAGTATAAATTATACATTTAGTTACGTACAGATAATGCCTCCAAATCTTGAGTGCAAATACTACTGCTCCTAGTTCTAAATCATGAGTAGTATAATTTCTTTCACTCCCTCTGAGTTGTCGAGATGCGTATGCAATTACTTTGTTTCGCTGCATTAGAACACATCCAAATCCTTGTCGTGATGCATCGCAGTATACTACTAAGTCTTCTGTTCCTTCCGGTAGAGCTAAAATAGGGGCGCTGCATAATTTATGTTTCAGAATTTCAAATGCAGTATTCTGCTTCTCTCCCCAAACATATGGCTTGTCCTTTTACGTCAATTATGTCAAAGGTTGAGCTATTCGAGAGAAATTTTCTATAAATCTCCAGTAATAACCTGCCAAACCTGAAAATTGACGTATCTATGTTGGTGTTTTTGGAATCTCCCATTTCTTAACTGCATCAATTTTTGCTGGGTCGACTTGAATTCCATCCCGATTAACCACATGTCCTAAGAATTGTACCTCTCGCTTCCAGAATTCACATTTTGAGAATTTTGCGTACAATTCCTCCTTCTGAAGTAATTCTAGAGTTAGCCTTAAATGCTCCTCGTGTTCTTCCTTACTTTTTGAATAAATTAAGATGTCATCTATAAAAACTATGACAAATTTATCCAAATAAGGTTTACACACTCTATTCATTAAATCCATGAATACAGCCGGTGCATTAGTTAACCCAAATGGCATCACAAGAAACTCGTAATGACCATACCGTGTCCTGAATGCGGTTTTAGGTATATCTTCTTCTTGTACAATTAACTGATGATACCCGGATCTAAGATCAATTTTCGAAAAATAACTTGATCCTTGCAATTGATCAAACAGGTCATCAATTCTAGGAAGTGGGTATCTATTCTTAATTGTTACTTTGTTGAGTTCTCTATAGTCAATGCACATTCTGAAGGTTCCATATTTCTTCTTCACGAACAGGACTGGAGTTCCCCATGGTGATACGCTAGGACGTGTGAATCCTTTATCCAGTAATTCTTGCAATTGGCTCATCAGTTCCTTCATTTTCGATGGTGCTAATCGATACGGAGATTTGGCAATTGGTGCTGTTCCTGGAATCAATTCTATTTTGAATTCTACCTGTCGCGGGGGTGGTAATCCTGGTAATTCTTCAGGAAATACATTTGGATATTCTCTAACGATGGGAACGTCTTCCAAGTCTTGTTTGACTGATTTTGTGTCAGTTACTTGGGCTAGAAATGCCAAACATTTCTTTTTCAAACATCTTTGAGCTTTCATACAGGATATCATTCTAATAGGTCCTCTGGGTTCCTCCCCACGTATAACAAGAATTCTATTGTCCTTAACTAGAGGTATTCTAATCATTCGTTTCCCACAAATGATTTCAGCCTGATTCTTACTTAACCAGTCCATACCTACTACAATATCAAAACCTCCTAGATCAACAGGAATAAGATCTATGTTAAAGCTATGATCTTCTAAATTTAGAACACAATTAGGAATAATCTCATCAGCCTCTATCATGTTTCCATCAGCCAATTCTATGATATATTTATTTTTCAGTTTCTCAGCAGTTATTCCTAGTAAAGATTTGAAATAATTTGAAACAAAGCTTCGAGTTGCTCCCGTATCAAATAACACAGTTGCGTATTGATTGTTTACAAGGAACGTACCCGTTACTACTTCTGGTTCTTGCCTTGCTTCTTCTGCTTGAAGCACAAATGCTCGACTCTGCGCGTTATTAGAATTCCTTGGGGCTTTACCTTTAAGTTCAGGGCACCTATTCCGTAGATGATCTCCCTTTCCACATTGGAAACATATTGATTTGGAACTTGTAGGCTCCTTACACTCTCTGACGGTATGTCCTTTCCTTTTGCAGTTATAACAAATAACTAACATACATCTCCTGACATGATGCTTCTTACAGGAGTTACACCAAGGTTGGCCCTCTGTTCGTGGTCATTCTGCTTGTGTGAGTCCCATATAGTTTCTCTCTGGATTTCTGTTAACCTTCTTATTCCAGTTCCCTCTAGAATTTCTTCCCATATTACCGTTCCATTTCCTCTTTTCTCCTATCTTGTTTGAAGTTAATGATCCATTCCTGATCATCTCATCCGTCAAGCTTCTTGCTAAAGCTACAGTATCCTGAAAAGTCTTTGGCATTGCTGACTTTACCATACCTCTTATTTGTGGTACTAACCCCTAAATATATCTTCCTATTCTCTTTGCTTCCGGGGTTACCAAATGTGGCACTAATCTTGAAAATTCATTATACTTCTCAGTATATTCCTGAATAGCGGCACCTTTCATTTCTAGTGCTAGAAATTCTACTTCTAACCTTTCTAACTCATTATAAGGACAGTATTTATCTATCATTAACTTTCTAAATTCATCCCAACTTAATTCATTCATTACATTTCTTCCTTTAGTTTGAATCTCCATTTTCCACCATGACTGTGCTTCTCCTTTAAGTGAATATGAAGCAAACCTGGTTTTGCAGTTATCAGCATACTCACTGATATCTAAGACGGACTCCATTTCTTCTAACCAGCGCAAGGCTTGTACTGCTCCGCCTCTTCCATCGAAGTCTCGGTGTTTACAAGACATAAATGCCTTATATGAACATCCCTTCTTAATTCCTTCCGTGATTTCTTCCTCGTGGTTTCCTAGTCCAGTGTCTCCAGATGGTGCTCTTTCAACATTAATAGCTTGTTGCAACTGAGTTACTAACATTGGTATTGCTGCTTCTAGCTGTCGAGTTACTATTCGGGAAATCCTTTCCTCCTCTGTTGTGGGATTATTTATGGGTGGTTCTTCCTCTACCATTCTAGTTCTTGGTCGTCCGACACGTGATGTTCTTCGTATGGGTTGAGTATCCTTTCTTGGCGGTATTTGATTACTACACGTTATTTATAATAATATCATAATACTACAATTTATTCATATTATCAAATATTTAAGACAAAACATATAATCATATTATATAATCACGTATAGTCATACATATCATATATAATTTTTATTTCTTTTATTTTTCTCAAATCCAGTTCCATATTTTAGTGAGAATGCCCTTGCTTCCTTCTTTTATTTCCTTGACATCTTCCCGGATAGTTTGAATTTCTTGCTGTATTCTCCTAACTTTCTTCAGAATTTGCCTACTAGTCTTCACTTGACATCCTTCCAACCTTTGTCTCTTAATTCTTTTTTCTTCAATTTTGATTACATAATTTCACAAAAGAATATTATCACATAAATGTCTTATCATATAAGCTTACGGTTATAGTCTAGGCATTTTATTAATAATACCTAATTCTCTATAACCAATGGCTCTGATACCAAGCTGTCACATCCCGGCAGAAGCGTGTAGTACACGATGTGACTTTTTGGATAAGAACGCATTGATCACAGAAACGTAAATGAAACAAATAATCTAACAACATAACTAACATATTTATATTAGATTATCAGGGTTACATACTAAAGATTACAATAAAATTTGTCAGTTATATGATATTTACATAACGAGTGTAACCCTATTACATATAGATTCTATCATCTTCATAACTTCAATAATAATGGATGTGAGCATCCACTGATAGACTGAGATCAAATGGATTGATTGTTATTTTTACACACATTTTCCCAATGACCTCGTACCAGCCATTGAGCACATCGAATGATAGCAAAACACTGTTAGTCATTTTTCAAATACTTGAAAAAGCATACTAAAACCGTCAACATGATATTGGTGAGAACATAGGTTTAATAACTCAAAACACATAATTTGATGCAATTCAAAATAAGAGTGCAACCAAACCTACAGAATGCCAAGTGATTATACAACTGTCACAAATAATCACAAATAAAATCAGATAACATAGCATCACAACACTCATTTCTGTTGGATGCAGGAAAATAACTTTCCTAAGTAGCGCTACCAACATTATCAGACGGTTCCTCATTCGAACTAATGGTTGCGGGTTGGCAAAGTTTTGACAGTGTAACACAAAATATCTTATTAAAATTTGCATCAAACAAAACATAATAAGTATGCTTTTTCCCCCAAAAATAAATAATGTAAAAATGGGGCTATGTCACTTACCTTTAATTCCAGCAAAATCCTATAAAAATTAATTTATAGTTAGAAATATATAAATTTTTTTTTTTAAATTTTTAGCACTTCAAATTATAACATAACAAGTTTGATTTTAAATAATCAGTTTCCAATATTCACCAAAAATCAGTTTCCACTTTCTAAATAATTTCTAAAAATCCTTTATTAAAATCCTACAAAACATAGCAGTTTAAGCTATGAATTACTAAAAATCATGATGTTTTTAAAGAAGCTCCAAAAAATTTTATAAAATTTACTGTAAAATTTTCAGAATTTTCCAAACTATATATCTATTTATTCTAATTTTCTATAAGCAATACATTCAAAAATACATATCTAGCCATTTTAACGAATTAAATTATGAAATTTATTCTAAAATTAAATCTCAACAGAGGGGTTATTATAAAAATATTCCTAGATTTTTATCTCTTTTAAATAATTTATTAAGCATTTTCCCCTCATTTTAGGGAATAAATCACATAAATTCATATACAAAGTATTAAATTCCTAAAATTTCCAGATCATTATAATTAATACTTTATGATTAATTTATTATTTTTATTCCCACAATCACATTCGTTTAGTATTTTTACTTATTTTACTTAATATTTCAAAAGTAATCTTTGTTTGTAAATCTCAAAAATCCTCTTTGTCATAAGTTTACTGAAATCTCTTGTTCATAATTCCTTGTTACTATCTTTTAGAAGAGATTAAGTATATATATGATTTTGGAAATGGCTTAGTTGATTACAACCAAGAGTTTAGTTACATATGTTCATATTACATATGTAACAAGATTTCAAGATAGATTGGATGAGTTAGAACCTTGATTGTCTTGGAAAGAAACGGTTGGTTATGAGAACTTAAGATGACTAGAATCCGAAGCTTGAAGGGTGATCCTTGAGCTTTGAAGAAATCGATTCCACTTGATGATTTTGGTGTTGATGTTTAGTTGATGTTGTAATCTCAAGAGTATGGATGTTTGCTATCCGAAAGTGAGATGGAGGGTACATAAGATGAAGTGAATGTGTTTGTGAAAAGTAGGGACCGGGTGTATTGAAGAGTAGTTTTCAAAAGTGCAAGGAAAGTTGAATGTATGCTTTCGGGTATAAGGGCCGAGAGTTTGGGTTGATTGTTAGTGGCTTACACATGGTTTGTTTAAGAGGTTGATACATAATCCTTTTAGTCATTAAGGCTATTAAATGATGTGTCAAGACAAGGAAATATTTGAGGTTCTAGCTTGATGACAATGCATACAAAACCGATTGGTTTGTTGCCACCTAGCTGCAAGGATTGTGAAGATAAAACCGGGTGAGGACACCTAATTCTAAAACAATGATCACTAATGGATGTGGTGTCAATTTGAGGGCTTGCTTAGTGTCTTTTGTAATGATGATTTGTGCTTGAAGTCGGTTTATATCAACCGAGAGTTAGCCATATGAAAGCCATAATGATTACTAGAATTATGTGGCAATCTAAGAGGAACTTAGCATGATGATTAAGCATGGAGTCGGCCTAAGAGCTTTCAAGATCTTGCACCTTTCTTGGATATTAATGAGAGTTCACACTTGAATTAATAAGATGATGACAACTAATCATCTTATGATAAGGTTAACTTGCTTGGCGTTCTTGAAATTTTGGCCGAGAGGTAAACACAATGATTACATCGAGGATTATCTTGATCATAATTTAGATGAGAATATAGTGGTTATGAGGTATCTTAAGAGAAAACCTAGCATGATTATCATGCACAGAGTCAAGTGCTAACTAATCTTTTTATAATTGAGTTTAAAAGGATTTTATGATGTATGAATTTTTATGTTCGTGTAATGTGATTAAGAGATTATGTAATTCTTGATGTACTAATGCCTTTATATACATATCTTGTAACTAATCATGTCGTTACATAACTTGCAATTTAGACATGTATTCACAAAACATACTTATAGATATCTTTATCACTTTATAAGAGAATTGCATATCCAAATATAAGTCATGTATAAAGATATTATGATATGTACATATATCTAATACATTTTAGCAATTATAGATTATAGCTAAGATCACATAAGGATTAAAAAGATATATTTTCAGATATTCACAGAATTTTTTAACATTAATTTCAGGGTTGTCACAGAAAGAAGCAATCATATGTCTTTATATCAACTGCTGAAGCTAAATACATTGCTGCTGCAAGCTGTTGTACATAACTACTATGGATTCAGAATCAGATGTTGGACTATGGTTTCAACTTCATTAAGACTCCTATCCACATTGACAACAAGAGTGTCATTTCTATCACAGAAAATCCGGTCAAGCACTCCAAGACAAAATATATCGACATCAGGTTTTATTTCATTAGAGATATTCATGAGAAAAATCTAATAAAGCTAGTCAAAGTGAATTCAAATGAACAATATGCTAACTTGTTCACCAAAGCCTTTGATGAGCAAAGATTTAAATATTTAATTACAGCTATTTGGATGATTAACATTGACTAGTTCTTCTCTTTTGAAAAACCTTTTTAAATATGTCTTGTCTATGTTGTCTAAATACAATCTAAGCCATGTTACAGAAAAGCTTTCTTCAAAAATCTAAGTGTAAATACTTCCAAAGAGAAATTTCCCTAGGAAAAGATCTTTATCCATCTTCCGAAGGCAAATTCCTCTGCATAAATATTATCTTACAAAGAGTTTTTAGCCTCGGAAGAACAATTGATCATAGATCAAATCTACTTTCGAAGCTTACTAACTTCTGTTCTCGAAAGAAGACTGTACTCTCGAAAGCAAACTTGTCATTGAGACATGGTTTGCTTTCGGAAGTAAAAATGGCTTCGGAAGGCAATACTGAGAGACACAAGTGTTTTCTCTCGGAAGTAATTTTACCTTCGGAAGAAAACCTTTACTGTGTAATAGAAATTTTTGGCCCCACTCTTTAAAAAGTAAGATTTTATTGATGATTGTCGGAATATTTTAAATGGTTTAAAAGTAGTGTGTATATGCTATAGAAACTAAAGTCTATTAAGCTGATAATATTTCTATCCGGAATAGATTACGTTGCATTTCCAGGGTTTATTTTTTAAAATATAAGAAAACAAATCATACAGAAATTAAATATATATAGATCATATAGTATGTTAGTATCGCGTGTATTACACGAGTTTAATGAATAAAATATTAAGTAGTTAGTAACGAAAATTTATTAATTATAAAACGATATTTTGAGATAAGATATAATTGAAATTACGTATGAGTAACAATTATAAGTAATAAAACATTTATATCACTTTTTAAACGTTTTTTTTTGGTTTCTCAAAAGAAAATTCAACAATGTGTTCCAAAGAAAACGCTTAAAAAAAGGTCATTTTTAAATTTTTTTTATTATAACTCTGAATTCTAATTATTTTGGTTTACAAAAATTTTATTCTATAAAATTATCAATTTTAAATTATTTCATATTTTTAAAAAGTTTGATGTTTATAAATAATTTCTTATTTTATAAAAGTTTATTTCTTTAGAAATTATATTTATAAAAAAACATCTTTTTTTATTTAATAAAACTGTTTTTGATCTACAAAAACTTAAACAATATTATTAAGTTAGTATAATTATTTAACAGAAAAGAGAATAAAAAAATTAAAATTAAAAGGTTTAGAATTAAATCAAGTATTCACTAAAACATCTATACTAAAAAAATCAAAATATTTATGAGCTACATAGTATCTTTCTAGGCAATACATCTCATTACAACATATGCATATACGTGTACTCAGTAGAATGAAAGTTACAAAATGTTAGATCCATATTTACTAAAAATAATGTGGATCCTTTGAACCATCCTTTCAAAACAAATGGATCTATATTTATGTAATACCAGCTTTAGTAAATATGTATATTACATGGGTCGAATAAAAAATAAAATAAAATATTATTAATTACAAAATATTATTCTAAGATAAGATATGACTAAAATTTTTTCTTATTATAAAGAATGTTTTGAAGAAAATGTCATTTTTAAAAACTTTCTTATTATAACTTTTAATTTTAATTATTTTTTTTATAAAAATTTTACTTTTTAAATACACCAATTTTTAAATATTTTGTATTTTTAAAAAATTTTAATGTTTTAGAAAGTTTTTTTATTTTATAAAAATCTATTTCTTTAGAAATAACATTAATAAAAAGATGTATTTCTTAATTTATTAAAAAACTATTTTAATCTAAAAAAATTAAGTAATACTATTAGTAATTAATGTGATTATTTAGTAGGAGAAAAAAACAAAAAAAATTTGGTGAGAAAAATATTGGGTTGCCACATACGCTTTCTAATTACTCTTTTATTAAATTAGAGAGATTGAAAAAGTTTAACCAACTTTAATGAAAACTCTTGGCATTTAAATCTTTACACAAATATAAAAACAAAATTAAGAACATTCTCGGTTAAAAATTTTATAATATGTTTATTTTTCATTTTTAACCTTTATAATTAAATTGTCGAATTATTATTTTTGAAAATATAATTGATATGGAAGCAGTTACAAACGTTTTCTTAGATTAGTTTTTAATAATTAAATTCTATGATCATACAATATTAAAATCAAGATTTTATTGACACACTCTGTGTTTATGTGATACAGTTTACTTAAATTTTAAAAGTTTTGATTTTTTTAATGCGTTTATCTATTTATTGAAGTTATATTTCACTTCAATTATTTGTTTTATAGACAAGACTTTCTAAATTTGTTATAAAATGTTATTGTTAGATGTGAACGTTGATTCATTGATGTCTTATCTACGAACTATAATAGATTATACATATACAATATATATTATATAAGTTTTTTTTATGTTCATCCGTGTAACACAGGAGTATCTAACTTAAGTTTTTTTATTATAATAGATAAATAATTGAAAAACCCATCTTTACCTTTGATGATTGATCAATGAAACAAAATCATTAATGGTATTGTTACAAATATAACTATATTTGTTTTTATCTGAAAATAAATAAATTATTCAAAAAAGAACAAATATAGTAAGCTTATATTTTCTGTGTTTACATGGTAGGTTTTATAGTTTGTAAGAGCATTCACATTAGTTTTCATATCCTAATCCTTATATTTTCAATAAAAATATTATATTTTTACTCTTTTTTTCAATTAAATAATTGTTTTTTATATTTTCATCATTATATTTTCTCTCTACTCCACTCACAATTAAAAATATTAAAAAATTTATGAGGGTTGCACCGTATTTCCTCAAATATGAGAAATCATAGTACAATCTCCATAAATTTTCTTTTTTATTCACTCACAACCACTCCTAACCATCCCTTATAATATAAGGGACACACTCATTAAAAAATGAGAAACCTAGTATGAATGCTCTAATGGACTATATAGCTATTTTAAATCTCTTTTAACTTGAAAATTTCGATGATAACTTGAAAATTTAGTCGGGTACTTCAAATAGAATACCAAAAATGAATATACATATATTTTTTTTATGAAAACAAGTATCAAGATTAAACTAAAGCCCTTCATTTATACAGAGACGAGCCATCAAAACATTTTAAACGGTTGTTGACACTTATAGCCATTAAAATTTGGACGGTTACAACCGCTAACAATTCGATAGTTATGACAGTGTGAATATGTCTACTATAAACTCTATTAGTAGCAGCTTAATCACTACCGACGACCAGTTAATGCTGACAATTTTTGCCTAGCAACTAATTAGTAATAACTTTCTCTTGATTAATAATAACTACTAATAACTTTCTTGTAATGATATATATCATAATTTCACTTTAGTTCTAAATACATTTAATTTTATGTAAATGATTTCGAAAACACAAAAATCACCAATATATATATATATATATATATATATATATATATATATATATATATATATATATATATATATATATATAAACTGGTGCAGAATTATTTTTCCTGAGATTATTCTTATCTATAAGATTCGAAATCAACAAAAATTTATTTTATAGCATGAACGGACCCATCGTCCATGTTGAGTTACCTTTGTTCTACACTTTAACATGTTAATGGAATGCAAGTTGGCAACCTCATCGTTGCGAAGACCTCGTGAATCACGTACAACATCAACGCTTCAAAATTACAAAAAGTAAAATTATATTTTAAGTCATAACAATTAGAATTGAATATGTTTATATTGACAGTGACTTGTGTCTAGTAAATTGTAACTTATATGTCTAGTCAAATGTGATGCAAAATAAAAAACAATCAAATGGTTCAATAAACAATTGATAATCAAAAGTCTTAAAAGAATCAATAGGTCCCAAAAACAATGTTCTTATATTTAAACTCAATAAAAAAACTAATAATAAAAAAACAAATCCTAATATTTATACCAGAGCCTAACAACTCTAATTAAAACCCTAATTAAAACGCAATATATTTAGAATTATATATAGTATGGTAAACTAGAAAGCTAAATGTTTAGAAAAATAATAAAAATTAATCTATCAAATACATACAAGAAGTTACCTAATTTGTAATAAGTGTGTGCTCATGAACTATGTAGATGGATATACATGTGTGTATATATTTGTCAATGAGTTAAATGAAATATATAATTAATTCTTTTACATATAAAACAATTAGTTTTTAGACTATCTTGTAATTCATATTTCGTTCTAATTAAATAAAAGTTCGTGTTCAAGTCTTGTTGTTGTCTAACATTCTATAATTTATTACCACTCAGGAATTTATCACCTCTTTGAGAGTTTTGGTGCAATAAACTGATGACCCTGACGGTTTCTTTTTTAAGTAGACATAGAAGATTTAGCTTATTTGTACTTGTGATCGCATCGTTTTTTGGTTTAACTAGCACGTTCGTCCAATGCAGTCATAAATACATCGTTTACACCTCAACATAATTTTTTAGCATTTAATACTAAATATCATGGAATAAAATTAAGTTTAATTATATTTAATAGTAACTAGTTGCAATCTCCACGTGCATTGCGCAAGGATCTTTGTAATAGGGCCAAATTTCAAAACATGAATATAAAAACAAATCGTAGCAGTTATCACTTTGACACTAAATAAAAACCTAAAAAAAATTAGAAAACCTAGATAACACAAATGCTATGCGTAAAAATAAGTAAAAATAAACGTGGACACAAACGAAATTGAAAATGCAAACTTAATATTAAAAGCCAAAAACAAAAAGAAACACAAACATAATTCATAATTTAGTGAAACTAAGCATAAACCAACAAATGGTTTGAGGTTTTTGGTGAGCGATTTTAAGATAGACAAAGACAATAATAATATACGTTTTATCGAAAACGGCTAATTGAATCTCCACCAAGAAAGCAAGATGACGACTACTTTCATGTCTCCCCAATCAAACCTTAATCTCTCATTCTTTAAACAACATCAGCGACCCTTATATTCCACCCAACAAGAATATCATGTCGATTCTTCTATTTACAATATTTGATATCTTGCTCTACTAAGAGATTAGATCAATTTATTCAATCTTCAAGTTCTCCACCGGCTCAACCTTCATCGGAGAACAAAAACAACAATGACCGTCGTCAGTGTAAGATAATGAATAATTGCTTGCCCTCCTTTCATTCACAAACGACAATATATAATAATACAAGAGAATCTCCTATTTTTGGAGATTGATTCTACACTAATCACAAATTACATTGCTATATATACATGCATGAAAGTTGGCGCCTATTACACCCCCGCAGTCGAAGTGGGAGGCATACGTATGCTTAGACTGTATCGAAAGTCATCGAAGAGGACCCGGGGAAGACCCTTGGTAAAGATGTCGGCAATCTGAAAGCGGGAAGGCATGTGTAGAATACGGACCAGGCCTTTTTGAACGTGTTCCCTGACGAAGTGAATGTCGAGCTCAATGTGCTTTGTCCGTTGATGTTGAACCTGGTTGCCGGATAAGTAAATAGCGCTGACATTGTCGCAGTAGACTAGAGATGCTTTTGTCAAAGGACAATGTAACTCAAGAAGCAGGTTTCGCAGCCAACATATCTCGGCGACGACGTTGGCAACTCCACGGTATTCGGCCTCTGCACTAGAACGGGAGATGGTGGATTGTCTTTTAGAGGACCATGAGATCAAGTTGTCTCCAAGATAGACACAATAACCGGATGTAGAGCGACGAGTGTCTGGACAACCTGCCCAATCAGCGTCTGTGTAGGCACGAATGGAGAGTGCCGAGGAGGAGCGAGATGAAGACCGTACTCAGCGGTGCCTTGTAGATACCGGATCATACGCTTAAGAGCGTTCCAATGAGCTATGCAAGGGGAGTGCATGTGCATACATATTTGCTGAACCGCGTATGCAATGTCGGGTCTCATGAAGGTTAAGTACTGCAATGCACCGGCCAAGCTTCTGTAGGTGGTAGGGTCATCGAACTGAGAATCCGGTTCACTAGCCAATTTACTCTGTGTGTCTACCGGGGTCGCTGCTGGTTTGCATGAGTCCATACCAGCACGGTGAATAATGTCTTTGGCATATGCATGTTGAGACAAGAAAAGTGTTTCTCCTGTTCTAGTGACCGAGATACCTAAAAAATAGGATAAGGGCCCCAAATCCTTCATAGCAAATTCACCTGCAAGAATGCTCATGAGTTGTTGACGGAGTTGGTCAGAGGAGGTGGTGAGTATGATATCATCAACATAGATTAGAAGATAGGCAACATCATGGCCGTGGTGGTAGATGAATAAGGAATTATCCGTTTTTCATTGGGTAAAACCATGCTGAACGACAAAATCTGTGAACCGTTGATACCAAGCCCGGGGAGCCTGCTTGAGGCCGTAGAGAGACTTCTTGAGACGGCAAACATGATCAGGATATTCCCGGTGGCGAAATCCCATTGGTTGGTGCATGTAAACGGTTTCCTGTAAGTGACCGTGTAAAAAAGCATTTGTGACATCTAATTGGTGTATGGGCCATGATTTAGAGAGAGCCAGAGTGAGAATCGTCCGTATAGTGGTGGGTTTTACCACCGGACTGAAGGTGTCACCGCAATCAACCCCAACTTGTTGACTACGACCGTCACATACCAACCTTGCTTTGTAACGTTCTAAAGAGCCATCAGAACGAAATTTATGTTTAAACAGCCACATACTACGAATAATATTCATGTCCGGACGACGTGGTACTAGCTCCCAAGTGTCATTTTAATAAGTGCACTAAATTCTGTTTGCATGGCGTTGTACCATTCAGTTGTGGACAAGGCAAGGTGGGGTGTTTTTGGTATTGGGACAAGGGCGGTAGTGTTAAGGTTGAAGAGGTGTTTTGGTTTGGTTATACCGTCCATTGCTCTAGTGCGCATGGTACGGGTCGGTTGCTGAGAGACCGAGGTTGGTTGAGTGGAGGGTTGAGGTGGTGCTTGAGGGATCGGTGTTGAGTGCGATTGGGGTGTAGGGTTATGTGGTTGGGCCGGTTGGGGTGGGCCTGATGAAGGGGGAGGAGATAAATTAGAATGGGGTGGGCTGGGAAATGTTATATGTGGGTCAGGGGAATGATGTGGGTTAGTAACATTGGGGTGTGAGTTGGTTGGGCCGGATGGGGTTGGGCCTGCGGAATTAACAAGTGGGGCATCGGGTGAGTCAGTGGGTTGAGATGGGTGGATTGTGTCCCACAACAGTGGGTTGAAAGGAGGGTTTAGAAAGTTGTAGTCAAGGGTAGTAGTGGAGTGTTGGATGGAGAACGGATAGATGGATTCTTCGAACACGACGTGTCGGGATATAACAATTTGATTATTGAAGATATCTAGGCATTTGTATCCATGATGGTTTGAGGGGTAGCCAAGAAAAACACAAGGTTTGGAGCGGTTGGTGAGTTTATTTATAGTGGTGGAGGGGGTGATGGGATAGCATAGGCAACCGAATACGTGGAGATGGGTATAGATTGGGAGGATATTGTATAGAAGGGTGGTGGGGGATAAAAATTTGTGAGTTTTCTTAGGGAGAATGTTTAGAAGGTAGGTGGCGGTTTCAAGGGCATGGTGCCAAAATGATGGGGGTAGGGAGGCTTGAGATAAGATGGTACGGATCATATTATTGATGGTTCGTATTTTTCTCTCGGCTTTGCCATTTTGAGAGGAGGTGTGGGGACAAGAGAAACGAAATTGCATGCCATTTATGTGACAAAACTATTTAAAATTATTGTTGGTGTATTCGGTGCCATTATCACATTGAAATTGTTTAATTTTCCGCTCAAACTGGGTATTAATAAGGTTATAAAAATTGGTGAAGGCGGTGTAAGCTTGTGATTTATTTGTGATGGGATAGGTCCATAGAAAATCTGTAAAATCATCAAGAAATAATATATAATAGCGGTGACCACTTGTGCTTAAAACCGGGGAGGTCCACAAATCACTATGAATGATATCAAATGGTAAATAAGTTTTATTCATAGAATCATAGAAAGGAAGCTTAACACTTTTGCCAAAAACACATGATTGACAAAGCGTATTGTTTGGTTTACTAAAATTGATAGAAGAACTAGACTTTAACGAATGCAATAAAGAGTTGCCCGGGTGCCCAAGTCGTTGATGCCAACGGTCTTGAGTAATGCCAACTAAAGCGGTGGGTTTTGTCGGATGCTTGATAAAGTTGGTGGTGAGGGGGTAGAGATCTCCCGAGCTATTGCATCGTAGGATAGGTGCCTTGGTCTTGAGATCCTTCACAAGGAAACCAAACGGGTCAAATTCAATTGAGATTAAATTTTCGGTCGTAAGGCGACGGACCGAGATGAGGTTTTTGATTAGATTAGGAGCATAAAGAATGTTGTTCATTTTTAGTGGTGGGAAAGGTGGTGGTAATGTTTTGTTGCCTTGTCCAATAACAGGAATGGTTGTGCCATTGCCAACAATTATTTGTTTATTAGTGCAAGTATTAAAAAGAAACAGGGAATTCATACCGGGTTGTTCCATGTGTCCAGAAGCGCCGGTGTCCATGTAGCCGATGGGTTCAGAAGATTGACTCATAGACAAAGTGTAGAGGGCCTGAGCAATGTCGGTTGGAGTTGGGTTGTGAGTTGCCATGTGGGCCTGTGCTGGACGTGGGCCCAGAATGCCTTGAGAACTGTTGGGTCGAGGGATAGATGGGTAAGGGCAGGGGGGTGTTGGACTTGATTGTGAGCTGTTGAGAAGGGAGGCCCACTGGTTAGTGGCCCAGTTATTAGGAAAAATGATGTAGGGATGTTGGGATTGGGCCGAGTGATTGGGTTGGTGGGTTTGTCCCCTGGAGCGGTTTGGTTGAGATGGTGAACGGCCTCTACCGCGTCCACGAGAACGGCCGCGACCACGAGTAGAGTCAGAGGTGTTCTGAGGGGTGAAGTTGGTGTTGGTGGAAGAACGGGTTTGGCTTTGAACATGAAGGGCGGTTGCGGCTTGTTGGGAGGAGTGAAGTGCTTGGTTGGCTTTTGTGTTTTCATTCATACATAACTGGGAACGAACCTCAATGAAGGAGGGTAGAGGTTTGGTGTTTTGAAGTATGGTTCCAACGGTTTCGTATTGTTCGGTGAGACCGGCTATGGTTTGCAAGACAAGATCTTGTTCAGCAACCGGGGCATCAACATTGGTCAACTGATCGGCCAAAACTTTAAGTTCTTGACAATATTCGTGCATGGAGGAGTAGTTTTCAAGACGAGTGTTGGCGAATTTTTGTTTGAGAAGTAGGGCTCGGGTGGCTTTGTTGTCTTGAAAAAGGTTCTCGATTGCTTTCCAAGCATCATAGGTAGTGGTGCTCTTTTTTATCACGGTTTTAAGAAGACCGGTAGAGATGGTGCCATAAATCCATTGGAGGACAATGGCGTCAAGTCGTTCCCACGAGTCGGCAGGAGGGGGAGCCGTTTTCTTTTCCTTATCAGCGGAGGATGTAGCAACGGGGGAAGGACGGGGTTCAAGATGGTCGGCCACAAGGAACGCCGTGCAATGGATCCGGAATAGCTCCGACCATGTGTTGTAGTCGGCAGCTTCATTGTCTAAGGTGATAGGAACAAAGTTTCGGATGTTGGAAACGGTGACGGCGGGATGAAGTTTTTGTTCGGCCATTGGAGAAGAAGAGTGGGAATTTTGGACAGGGATTAGGAGGATCGTGAGGGTGATACCATGTAAGATAATGAATAATTGCTTGCCCTCCTTTCATTCACAAACGACAATATATAATAATACAAGAGAATCTCCTATTTTTGGAGATTGATTCTACACTAATCACAAATTACATTGCTATATATACATGCATGAAAGTTGGCGCCTATTAGTCAGGTCGATCACTCTCAACTCTAAATCTACCACCGCCATCGCCACCGCCCCAAGTTCATCAACCATTGTTGTCATTGATCTTGTTCAGACTCGTCATTATTATTATATCCCATCTCGTTCAAATCTATCAAATCGGCACCGTCATTTTGCACCACTAAATCCTGTCAAAGCATAGATAAGGCGGCAACTAACAGGGCCCGGGGGCGGTGAAACTGCGAGCAAACGATGAAGATAGAAGAAGGACACTTGCTCCTAACCTGAATAAGTGTTGCATAAGAAAGTAGTATCTTAAGCATAAAATATTGTAACTTAATATTCATCTGCTCAAATTATATATAGAGTAATTTGCCACGTCGGTGTGAGTATGGTGAACAATACCTAGAGTTTAATTTTCATTGCCTCAAGTACAAGATACTAAAGCTTGCATTCCTTATTTGTCTTTGTTTTTTTCTTATCAACGACAAACACCACATGCGTCAAATGATGAAACTAGGATAGTGGAATGGATATTTCGAAGAAAAAACATGACATTTATTTAAACGTTAGTTACATAAATGGTAATTGTGGAAAGACCACTTTCCAAATTTGATTGCTAAGTATTATTTATTATAAGTTTACTTATCACGTATGTTAAATTATAACATAATTGTCCACACCTTAGACAGAGGTTGTTCTTTTTTTGTTAAGTTTATTGAAAATAACTATACTACCATTTAAATAAAAAACAAAAAAAATCTAAATTTGATGGGCCTTAGTTGTCTGGCCTCTCCCATGTCAACACCATATCTTCCTCATCTTAGAGTTTGACTACCTCATTGCCATTGAAACCCTCTCCGGCAGTCACAACCACCACACATACATCAGATGCTTCCAACAGCGTCCAACACCACCCACCTTCAACAGCCGATCATGGGGACACTGTTGAGCTCACCTACACCTTCCTATCTCTTTGCACCATTAACCACCACCATCGCCTGCCATGGCAACCATCTTTCACTCGAGCATTGCTGAATTTGATGTGGTTCCGTTGAGTTTTCTTCATTACCTTCAAGATCTGAATCATCTTTCTTGTTTCATCTTCATTTGGTAAAGATGGAGAAAATGGGTTGAAGATGGTGTTGGCCATGGTGGCTAGAGGTGGAGGTTATATGGAGAGAAAAGGCTTTCAGAAACGGTGGAAGTGGTGGTGACTAACGGCGGTGGAGGTAGTGATGGTGATTATGGGTATTGCGTGATGGTGACGGTGAGGGTTCTACTAAAAGGTAGATAAGAGAGGGGTGAGCTAATAACAATTATATTATACGTTTAATATAATATTACTCTCAATTTGTCTTTTAGCAAAGGGTAAAAAGGTTATTTCATATCCAATTAACAGAAAAAATTAACACTCATCCAAGTTAGGACAATTTTGTTACAACTTGACATACTTAGTGGATAAACTTGTATTTGGTTAAGGATCAAACTTGGAAACACACCATATCACAGAGACCATTTGTGTAATTAACTCTTTATTTAAATTATATTACTAATTGATGTGTGAATAAACAGTAATATTAATAATTGTTTTTCTTTTTGGTTTCTACAGACCCACCATTGAACACCACATACCTGACGTTGACCATGAGTACCATCATCGTCTACTACAAAGCAACCGCTAGTAATGAGTTACGCAACGCCGATAAGGCCCTCCACCCATACACCCCTCTGTTTCCTCAGTTACTATAGACCATGGGGACACCATCGCGTGAGACGATATTGATGCAACCTACGAGCTTGATGATGAAGGGTTTGGGTTCTCGAGTGGTGGTGGTGGTAAGTGGTTGTAGAAAGGTGGTCGACGATGGTGCATGTTGACGGTGGTATTGTGTTTCATGATGAGAAGATGATGAAGAGGTGGGGATTGGGAATAGGACTGTTCAAAGCGCTCGCCGCTCGCTCGATGCTCGTTGTGTAATTTGCTCGAAAATGTTCGTTCAAACTTCTGCTCGGTTGTAACGAGCCGATCGGCTTGGATTGGTTTGTAAACGATCCAAGCACGAGTAAAGGTCCGCTTGACTCGGTTCAGCTCGAATTATTATTTATATATATATATATATATATATATATATATATATATATATATATATATATATATTATATATTTTATACATAGCACTCTAGTACAATTATATAATTATATTTATACATATTAGATCAATCAACCTAACAAAAAATATTGCATTAAAGTAAAATCCTGAGTCGCTATGATTAAATTTTAACCCGCTCTTACTTTTAGTCGATAATCTCCCGCTCTCACATATCGTTCTTTTTAGTATGCTCACCCTCACATCGGCTATAACTTTAGGCACATCGGCTATAGCTTTAGGCTCATCGACAACCACAATGTATTGTCTTTCATGAAAATATTATGTTATGAAATATGATTGGTTTTTAAGTCAACCTAAGGTAGAGGTGTACAAACCGGTTTTTGGGGCCAAACCGGTTCGGTTTCAAACCGGTCCGGTTTGAACTGGTTTATTTTCAACCGGTTTGAACCCCAAACCGGTTCAGTTCCTAAACCGGTTTTAGAGCTAGTAAATCCAAACCTATCGAACCGGTCCGGGCCAGTTTGAAAACTGGTTCGGGCCCAAACCGGTTCGGGTTTTCATTTTTTTTTAATTTAAATTTTCAAACACCCAAACAGTTTTCAAACGCCCAAACAGCGAAGAAACGCCCAAACAGTCCAAATGCCCAAACAATCTCCAAACGCCCAGTATCCAAACACTCAAACAGTCTCCAAACGCCCAAACAGTGAAGAAACGCCTAGAATTTCTGATTTCAAAACTCCCCCACAGTCTCTAAACGCCTAAATAGTTGTAAAATGCCTAGAATTTGTGATTATTTATTTTTATCATAAAACACATTTATATAAATTATATATAAATATTAAAACATAAAAGATTACAAAAGGCTTAAAAATCAAAGATTACATAAAATGTAAAATTTAAATAAAAATATAATTATGATTTATGATACATGAAAAATTATTTATGATTATTTATTTTTATCATAAAACACATTTAAATAAATTATTTATAAATATTAAAACATAAAAGATTACAAAAGGCTTAAAAATCAAAGATTACATAAAATGTAAAATTTAAATAAAAATATAATTATGATTTATGATACATGAAAAATTATTTATGATTATTTATTTTTATCATAAAACACATTTAAATAAATTATTTATAAATATTAAAACATAAAACATTACAAAAGGCTTAAAAATCAAAGATTACATAAAATATAAAATTTAAATAAAAATATAAATAAGATTATTTATTTTTATCAAAGATTACATAAAATGTAAAATAAAGATATTATTTAAAACATATAAACAATTCAAATGACGTAAATTTTTAAAAACTAAAGTCGTTCTCCGTTCATTCGTTGCATATTTGGATACTTTATTCTTCACCGTCAGAACCTGAGCTATTACGAAGGTACTCATCATATGCCGCTTCATCATCGGTCATTCCGGGTGTCAATCCACCGTCTACTTCGTCTTCATATATTTCGGCTTCATATTCTAATTCTTCTTCAAGTGAGCATTTGTCTTGTATTCTTTCAGCTGCATTCAAATAATCCTTCAAGCAAATACACATTTCAACTGCTTCGGGAGTGAGTCGGGTTTTTCATATTAATATAATCCTGCCACTAACAGAAAAAGCAGATTCCAAAGCTACCGTGGAAGCTTGGACGGTTAGTAAATCTCGGGCCATGGTGGATAGGATTGGAAATTGATCTTCCTTTTCTTTCCACCAAGCCAACAATTAAAATTTTTAAAATCTTGTGGAGTCATGATGGATAAAAAGTTTGTTCCACCATACCTCCCGAGTTCACTATTCGGAGTGTTACCACGTTGACGTTTATTACATTCATCTCTTAAAGTATTATACAAAGCAAACATTGGATCACTTGAACCTTCGTCATGTGCCGCATGCCGCATAGACTCATGTATGTTTGATGTTTCACCATATTTTGCTAAATAGACATCAAACATTTGGCCTAAATGTTTGGTAAAATTATTTTTTGCACTTTGAGCATAATATGGGTTTTCTTTTCTAAATCCAAATTAAGAGTAATTTTATCAAGTAAAGTTTCAACACCCGACGTATTTAAACAAGGGTTTAAGGCAGCGGCACATGTAATAACCGGAGGCATTTCTTTAAAATATTTTTTAAGTTTTTCTTTTATTGGTGGTATCATATCCGAATAAGGTCTACCCTACATGACAACTCATTTAATTTTGAAGTCATTAAGTAAATTTGGTGAAGTACTAATGGACTTGTTGGATAATAAACTCCAGAAAGACAAGTAGTTGCGGTTTTGAGGAACATTAAGCATTTTGGTTATTTCTTCAATAATAGCCCAACCCGATGGATGGTAAGTTAAAGCCTTTCCACGACTCACCAAAGTATTATGAAAGGCTATTAAACTTTTTTTTTGGTCAATAGCCTTTTCAAACATGTTACAAGTCGAATTCCATCTTGTAGGTACGTCCCAATTCGGACCTAAACATTTGGAATTTGCGTCTTTACAAAACTTGCGATACCTACTATATCTTTGGTTACTGCTAAAAATGTCACGTAACATTCTTTTAAAACTATCTTTTACTGTTTCAATAGTTTTTAGACTGTCTTGAACGGCTAAGTTTATGATGTGCGCAAGACATCGACTATGAAAAAACACACCGTCACAAATTGGTTTATATTTTAATTTTAGATGTTCTATCGCAAGCGTATTATTTGACGCGTTATCAAAAGATATTGACAAGATTTTGTTTTCTGTTTATATGTTCTAATAACTTTGTCAATAAGATAAAAAATATTTTGACCGGTGTGAGGATAATCAAACAATTCAAACGCAATCGTACGTTTTATATTTGCCACGAATCGAGTTCAACCCAATGGGCGGTGACACAAATGTATGAGTCCGATGAACCGTGCGGAGTCGATCAAACGTACTAGTTAAGTTAACACCGGTTTGTAAATTTTCAAAATAAGATATTAATTTATTTTTAGCTTTTTTCACATTTTTAAGCAATCTCTTCTAAGTGTAGCACGACTTACATGTGTGTATCGCGGTTGGAGAGTTCGTTGAATTAGCCGAGTCAAACGTTCATTGTCGAAATGTTTGAATGGCAAGCTTTCTTGAATTACAAAATACTCCATTTGCTCACAAACCGCATCAACGTCATAAGCCCAAACATTCCCTTCGCTTGTCAGCGAAGCTTGACCTTGAGACGGTTCACCTTTCAAAGCCTTGCAATATTTATTCGCAATGTGGTTTTTCAAAGTTGTATTTGCATCTTTTTTGAAAAACTTATGACAATACTTGCAACAAGCTTTGTTTGGACCGCTAGTCATTTGACATAAATTGTAATTGCACCATATTTCAGGGTTCCTATTCGTAGGAAGGATTGCTACCACCACGTTGCTTGAAGACGCATCACAACCAACGGATGATTGAGCACTTGATGATGTCATTTTGAAATGAACGAGAGTATTGAGAGTTTTCTTGAATTGAACGAAAGTACTGAACGTATTTGAGAATAGAGAGTGTTTTTGAGAGTAGGGAGCGTTTTAAGTTGTTATGGTTCAACCAAAACATCCAATACATATTTATACTAGCTTAATGGGTATAATGGTAAAAAAACACAAAAAACGGTCAAAAACGGTCAAAAAATGACTATATAGCCGTTATATAACGACTAGTTTTGAAAACCGGTTTGGTGAACGGTTTGGTGAACCGGTTTGGGAACGGTTTGGTGAACCGGTTTGGGAACCGGTTTGGTTGAACCGGTTTGGGAACCGGTTTGGGATCAGACAGGTTTGAAACCGGTGTCAACATATGAAACCTCTAACCTATGGAGGAACCGGGGGTTCGGACCGGTTCGGAACCGGTTTGAGCCAAATCGGTTTGAGCCAGAAACCGGTTCCGGTTTTTTTGGCCAAACCGGTTCCCGAACCGGTTTTTTTGGCCACCTCTAACCTAAGGCATAACATTTTTACCGTTTCTCATTGCAATATAAATCGAATGACACACTAGATAGTTGAGTTGTACAAATTGTTCGCCGCTTGTTTGTGCTTACTCGGCGCTCGATCAAAAAATTAACGCTCGAAAAATGCTCGTTCAATTTTTCGCTTGGTTGTAAACGAGCATATTGGTTCGGTTCGGTTTAGAAAACGAGCCAAGCACGAGCAAAGATCCGCTCGGTTTGGCTCGGCTTGTGAACAAACTTAATCGGGAATATTCTATTTTGTTTAAAAAGCATACATACAAATTACAATAGATGGTTTTTTTTTTTTTACTCTGCTAATTGTTGTTTCATGTTAATTTTAGGAAAACGCAAACAACTTTGGAGTGGGGGAGGTTTAAACTTTAAATACGATAGAAGTTTAATTTACATTTTTAAAGTTTAAGTTTACATTTGTGAGAGGGGGATTCTCTTATTATTTAGAGTTAATTACATAAATAGTCCTTGTGGTTTGGTAAAAATAACATGTTTGGGTACTAATTTTTTGAATAACAAGTTATAGTTTTATGATTTCAATTTTGTTACGAGTTTGGGTATTAAGACTAACTTCTGTTAATTTTCCGTTAAATGAGAGTGAAATGACCCAAATACCCTTTTATAAGTACAGGGACCATTTATGTAATTATATTCATTTTATTAAAGGGATCATATTTGTAATTTATTTCCATTAGAGTTCCATACAAACCTCAAACACAAATCAACACTTCAATCCAACCTTACAATCTGTCGCAGATCCTTCAACAAAATACAATTAAAGTGAACTTGCGTACTAAATTGAACCCTGAAAACAATCACAAAACAAAAAAATGAAAAAGATGAGAACCATTGGTAGGGATGAAGATGATGGTTTCTTCGATACAAGACGTCGATTTGATCACCACCCCACCACTGCACTGCCATCTCCCTTTCTGTTACCGTCTCTGGTGGCATGGGGGTTGGGATGGAGGTCACCATTGATAAAAGGTGTAAGGAGGGGGAAATGGAAAAAAGGGGCTGGTGGCGGAGCAATGGTGTTCATGGCGGATGAATGGTGTTGGTCGGGTGGCAACAATGGAGACGTGTAGTGGTGGTGGTCGGAGATGAGGGACACATAGGTTTTAATATCTTAAGTTTTGAGTTAACTGCACAAAAGGTGCCTTCGAATTTTTTTGCATAAAAGTCCATGAGATTAAAATAAAGACCCTTTTAATTATAATAGGGTATTTTTGTCATTTTATCTTGATTTAACAGAAAAATTAACGAACGTTAGCCTTAGAACCCGAACTTTTAAAAAATTGAAAACATAGTACTCTAACTTGTTATTCAGAAAAGTTAATACCCAAACCTGTTATTTTTACCAAACCACAGGGACCATCTATGTAATTAACTCATTTTATTGCTTATTTTAATATTTCTTTAACTTATGACGCATAGCGGTTGTGTCATCTATGCTTTTATTTTGGTTATTTTGTTTGCGTTAGGGAGGTAGTCATTACAATATGGTTTATATATGCCTATTAAATTCAGTCACGTTGCTTACCGCGTAATGCGCATGTGGATTACAACTAGTTTCTTTTTCTTAACGACATATTAGAGGTTAGAAATTAATAACACAAGTTATTAACAATTCATCAATGTTAAGATTTGAACTTTGTACCTTCGAGAAAAAAACAAAATCTCTCACCTCCCTCTGAATCACTAGATCATAAGATCATTAGCTACAACCAGTTGCTTTTGGTTACAAATTGTAACAATGAATTGAATTGACGCTAGGATTAACATACTTAAATGTGTAACTTGCTTTTTACTTAGAAACCTTTTTTATCTTATTCCTTTTTATAATAACTTTTTCTACTTACTTATTCTAAGTTTTTTATTATTATAGATTTAGCTTTTATAAATATCATTATTTTTGTTTATTTATTTTTATCATTAAGACGTTCTTGTTTTTATATCTACGTCTCCATTAAATTTTTATTCAAAACGATTCGTCGGCTTACGGAGAAAAAAACTGCTGCAATCCACGGGGTTTAGTTTATTAAAATTGATAATAGGTGAATAAATAGTATACCTTTCTTTACACATATTGATCACAAATTTGTAACTTTAAATTTGGGCACAAAGTTTTTCTAGAATAGTATACTTTTCGTTATATATTCACCTCAATAATTTTGTACTTTCAAACTTGGCCACAAGTTTTCTTTCTTTTAATATCGTTCGTTTATCAACTTATTATTTTTCAAGAATCCATCACAAAACTTTTGTACTTAAAGATCGGCCAAAAGATTTTATTTTTCCCGTAAAGGTTTAGGTTCTTTCATATAAAGTTCCGAGCGTGTTATTTTCAAATGATTTATTGCAGTGCGATGCGTGTTGATTTATGCATAGGTTTTGGTTTTTAAGATGTTAATTGTTTTCGAAGTTTTAGCACGTCGTAAATGCACGGTCTTATTGCAAGTTAATGTTAAAAGATAGTACTAATATCTAAACTGGTATATGTCATTACCATGACCTCATCACTAAATAGATGATATATTTAAGTACATATATCATGCATATGCCTTATATAAAAAATCAGATAAACTAGTAGAGTCAAAAAGATTGAAAGTGATTTGGTATAACTTTCATTTCAGGTAGAGGAAATATTTTTTAACTAAATATGTCTATTTATAACTTTAGTGTAAACGAATATATTTTTAATTTAATTGATTTTGAGCAATCATGATTCATGAGATTTGTCGGCTAATCACCTTTGGTATATCACCTTTGGTACATGAACAGGTAAAATACCATTCTATCAAGGAATCTTGGTCGAGTGAAAACCTAATAACTATATGTGAGAATTGAGATGCACAAAAACGTGAACAATCCTAGTCAATTAGAACGAGGATATTATAACAAAGTGGCTGCATGAGGAGAGGACCACCCCATGAGAATGGCGAAAGTGGGTGATGGGGTTTGGTGTCACCCGGCGCAATTTGTTTTTTTCTATTTCATGTAAAACGTGTAATAAAATTTTTTTGAACGATCCCAATCTTTTATTACGATTGACAACTTGTTTTTCGAGGAAAAATAATGACTTGAATACCCATTGGTTTTGTCACTTTTATGAAAATTTTATACAATTAAGTTTTTCAATAAAAAAATTATATAAAAATTTAAAATATTTATAAAACATAAATAATAAAAGAATTGTTATAATATAACTATAAATCTATAATTAATACAAATTAGTGTTATAACTAAGAACTTTATAAAGAATTGCAAAAGCAAAAGAAGAGAATGTATAAATTATGAAAGTGTATATAAAGTTACATTTTCTCATTTACATTAAAATAATATTTATACTACAAAGATCAATCATTTTGGTAAATATGTAAAACTATTTGATAGATAAGTGGTATAGTAAATTTATCTACAAATTTAACAAAGAGTTCATCTACTTGTTATGGTAATAATTCATAAAAGAATTATAATATTAAGTATTGAAGTTTTATTTTATTTAGTAAAAGTCGACTTGTGAATTGTCTATCTATTTATCCAACTCTTTATCAATTAAAAAGGCGAACATATACAAACCTACTTAGCAAAAAAAATAAAAAACAACTAAATTAACAATTAGAATTTGAGCCATCCAAGTCAAGAAGTTTAAATCGAGCCGTTGCTTCTATTTTTCTTCTGTTTTGTCAATAATAACATAATCGTCTAGGCCAAAATGCCATCGTTAGAGTCTTGAAAAAGTAAAAAAAAAAGATATTTTTGGATAACCGAATATTTCCATTGTTCAAGTCTTCGGGGTTAATAATATATTATTTACATTCAGGGATCCACTCTCACTCTAACTCTCTCACTTCTATACACTCATTTAATCACTTATTATTTGATCATACTCAGTCACTTATTTTTATACCGGATTGGTCATAGGAAGAACCCCTACCTATAGTGAGGCTAATGGTGTTGTTGTTTTACGGTTCGTAGCCTATTGTTGCTCAAAGTGCAACCTTGTGAAAACATGTTAGCCATGTAAAAGTAGTTGGTATTTGTTTCTCGGTACGTAAACACATCTATGTTATTCTACATTTCATGTATCTTCCATAAGTACAATGTATCATACTATCAACTTTTAATTAAGAGAATTCATATATACTCTCATAAATTTATTAAATCTCAAATATACCCAAGTCAAAATCATAATTTTATATAAAAAAATATTCAAATACAAAGTTTTTTAAAACTAAAAAGTATAAAAAGTATTAAGATGTTGACACGTGTACTTTTGATCAAAATTAGGTTGGGTCAAAATCGGTAATGTTTATCATTCTCAAGTTTCATATTTTTTTTAAACATTCATAACTTTTACATACGACATTAATTTTTTTAAAAAATTACACCATTAAAACGATCATTTTTTTTAATTTTTAAACAGTATATAGTGTTGATATAAAGATATAAGTTTTTTAACTCATTGTGTAATTTCGTTAGGTAATTATGTAATCTTTTGAATTGATAAGAATTACATAATTATCTGATAAGCAATACACATGAATTGATATAAATTAACAATTATATCTACAATTTTAAAACTTTAAGGACACCCAATATAAAATTTTGATCGAACCTCAGGACCGACAGTGTGGTTTACCGTACAAATAATAGTACTTGACACAATTCTAGTTCTCTTAAACTGCGGTTTTGATACCTCTCTATCACACAACAACAAGGATGGCGTACACTGTGATGAATTGATACCATCATAGCTATGGAAACTTAATCTTTTGTTCATCTTCATAAAGATATCTAGAATATCATAACATTTATCTAATATATCTTGATTTGTTTCGTTTACTATCACTTAGAACATTTTTAAAATAAATGTCAGTCTAAGACGCTGGTTAGTTAATATGATTATCAAAAAATATGTTTCATACTTATCTTGTTTATGCATGAGCAAGGGTGGAGCTACATTAGGGTTGGGGGATGGCCACCCCTTTTTTTTATCAGTAGTGTTGATTTTAGGTCCGCTGTAGTGTAACTTTTGGCTCAGTAGTTTCAAATTATATATATATATGAGTCCCCTTCCCGTTTCAAAAAAATACTTTTCACCCTCGCTTCTCTATAAACTAGTTCAAGCCTCTGCTACTATGCATGAGCTTATTAATATATACAAACATTTTAACATGATGCATGAACAGGTTTGTTCTCTAACTGCCAGGTACACCACCTTTAGTTTTGCGCATATGTTGTTGAGGTACACCACCACGTAGTTTTACCAATCAACAAGACCCACAATGAATATACTACGTACCATTATAATAAATGTATAAAGTTCAAATATTGTGTATTCAAAGCATAACACAATATTTTTAATTGAAATCATGTATTTCTCCACACTATTAACTCACATGGATCAACGTTTGCTCCTCTCTAATAGATCTCCTACCCAATGCTCAATGATACATATAGAATTATTATACTATATTAGTCGAGTTTATGAAAACTCTAGATCATAGGCCAACCTCTCTAGGGTTCTACCCTATTCCGCTCAGAGGTACTCGACTAATTACTTGTGGGGTAAATAACCCTTAACCCCTAAGGGTACTTTAATCATACCATGTGCGTGATCTACCATATGATTCATGAAAAACTAACCCTGGAAAACTTAACCTATAGTAGTGAACTTGAGTTAGTTTGGGTATTTAATTTTTCTATTTGGGTTTAATGGGCAATGTCATAATAGATAGCAGGTCAGAATGAGTTGCCTAAAAACATTATGAGCTTAGAATGGGTTCAAATGAGTAAGAACAAGTTATAAAATGGGCAAGCATGTGTAATTGTTTCTTGAGAAGAACAAGTGAGATGGTTGATTATACATATAGAGAGAATCACCACCTTCAACTGACCACGAGTGCCACTCAAAAACATTAACCACCACCTCACCTCCACTGTCGACGAACACCTACCAACCACAAACCACCCTAACCATTGCACCACCACTAACCAACATAGCCGCTAGCACTACCAAGCACTACTACTACAACCACCACCAACTATCGCGGCCGCAATCACAACCGACCAACGCCACAGTGGAACCACCACTAACCACCGTTGTCCGCAACCACCACCACCAACCAAGGCATAGAACCAACACCAACTAATGCTAATCCAACAACCAACCATAGGGCATGCCTTCGATTTTGCTGCAAAAATTTTACAAAAATTATTAAGTAGCCATGATAATTTGTGCATCATCGGAGAAAGCGTGTAATCCTTGCTCTTTAGCAAATTAAAATAACTCTATTTAAGTTTCAAATTTTTATTAAAATAGTGAGATACAGTTGTTTGTTTTAATACATAGGTTAAAGAAATTCAGCAATGGCTTCTATGCTGAATGTCTGCCGATTAGCATATCCTGAGAAACTGCCAATTAGCATTCTATTGAAGAGCCACCGATCGATGTAAGGCCCGTTCCCTGAGACCTCACAACTGGTCAATCATAGCATAATTAAATAAATATTACATAATTCTTAAAGCATGGCAGCAATTTAACATCAAAAGCCATTCATTAATTAATAAATTCTGTTGCTAAGTAATACTGTGTGTTTGTTATCAGTTACAAAAGATCATAGAACACATTACAAAACAACAATGTTATTAATCATGAATGGATGCCAGTCCTGCCCTGACAAGTAGCCTCCTAGTGTGCCATCCTCAGCAAAATTATCTGCCAACTGAAAATGCATAAAACTCAGCGTTGCTGAGTGAGTTCTAGTTTAAAATGGTGAAAATACATTATGAGTTTGTTATAGGAAAATACTCCTTAAAATACTGTTTACTCTTTAGTATGTGATCATACGTCATACATACATTCAAATATTATTCATTATCAACATTAATATCTTTATTCACCATTTCCATGGTGGTTCACGTGAACTTTACTTTTAATCTTTCACTTCGATATGGACCAAAGCGTTATACCCCCCATATAATGCGCATAAACCTAGTACTGGGCCTGAGGTCTAATAATAGACCCCATCCGTGGTGCACAAGCTGACTCCAGTACCGGGGCAACGACAATGGTCCCCTCATTCTTACGATTGACCCTGTGTGCATCCAACGGGTTAGCTAAACCACACACAGTTGAGCTAACAACCTAGTGGTTGTGAACCTCCTGTGAATTTGCTTGCAAAACTTTCTTACGTTCTTTATGTTCCACTTTCATTAATCTTTTCACTTCTTAAAGATAATACTTACGAATAAGAGTAAAACCACCACGTAAGTCACGCAATAATATAATAGGAACACAAGAACACCCAAAACAAATAAAATAATCAGATAATAGCATCAAGTCAAACCAGGGTCAACCCTAAAATTCTGATTTAATTCCAGAAAATATTCTAAGTGTCATAGGCGCATGGGCACTATGCAGGCGCATGGGCCCTGCTTAGGCGCATTAACACTATTCAGGCACATGAATCCTACACTTAGGCATTTTGCTTACATTCTAGGTGCATGAGCCTTTCAGGTGCATGAGACTACACTTAGTCACTAGAGAAAAAACTTGGGCGCATGACATTATTCAGGCGCATGAGTTATACTTGGCTTATCAGGCAAAAGTTTTAGGCGCATGGGTACTATTGGGGCGCATGAACCCCCACTTAGGATTTTCTAAGAAAATTTACAGATGCACGGGCCTGTTTGGGCGCATGGCCTGCACTTAGGCATATTTTCACTAAAATCCCAGGCGCATGGGCCCTGTTTGGGCGCATGATTACCTGTTTGTGCATTTCTACATTTCAGAATCAGTTCAAACCTATTTCATCACCTGTCCTAAGCTTATACATACCATTCTAAGCATCAATAACACCTAACCAACCAAAGAACACAAGTATAAACATACATATACATACGGGTAAACATCTTTCAGTTGTAAAACATTTTAGCCATGCATTTTCAGCCCTAAAACAATTTAAAACACATAGAAATCGAGGTCTAGAACTCACCTAGTGTAGCAAACAAGCAAAGCTCCTCTGAACCTGCTTGTACACGAGTTCAACACCTAAAACAAGCACCAAAACGGCAAAAACATATAATAATCGGTTTCTAAGGGTGAAACCACAAAGAAACCTAACCAATTAACATATAAAACACACTAACCTTCGAAGAATGCAGCCTTCTTCCTCAACAAAACCAGAAATCAAGAGTTTTCAGCTCTTCCTTCTTTTCTTGGTCGAACACAGCAGCAGAACAAGCTTGGCATGGGCGACCATGCCTTAAAAGTGAAACTTTTAACTTTTGGTACTATTTACACTTTACACCCCTCATCTTAGGCTCTTCTTTATTTCTTTCCAATACTTTTACTTGTGACCGAAGTTTCGGTGTTACAATCGACGACTACTGATCAGCAGTGAACTCCATGAGCTGCTGATCAACTTTTACACAAGACAGACTGTCTATATAACGACTGCTATGTTCTGCCTTTTGGAGACAATATAGTAGTGAAGTTGCCTAACTCTGATGTGTCGATTGGTTGTCTTGATGTACATTTTGAACATAGAATACTTTAGTCTTATTGTTTAGATTTTATAGTATAAAGTTCTCACACTTGTATAGTAGAGGTAAGCTTTTCAAGTCACTTGGTTTTATTTGCCAATTGTAATGTTTGTACTCAAACGATTAATAAATTGAATAATTTGAAACAACAACTTGTGTATTTATCTTTTCTCAAAGTATTTGCGTTTTGATAGTAAGTATTTAACTTAGATTCCATATTTGTTAGCACTGATCAAAGAGGGAAGTCTTGTTAATCTAACAACCATCCGATCCAACAAGTGGTAATAGAGCTTTGGCTCTTGATTTCTTGAAGTTATCTTTCAGCAATCATTTGTTTTCTCTTTTGATCATACTATCAAACACCACACTTCTTCATATCCTTTTATCCTTTCAATATGACTGTTGTAGCCATCTCAAGTAAAATGACTTGGAGAATGGAACTCATACAAACCTCCCATGTTTACACACCACATGACTATGATACTTGGAAAATCCAAATGGAGGATTTCATAAGGAATCAAGACATAAGACTCTGACTTTCTATTCTGAATGGACCATATGTCCCATGGGTTCAACCTTTGGTGAAGGAGGAGTCTGATTCCCAAAGATCAAAAAAAATATTCAGATGATGATATGAGAAGATGGATATGGATTCAAAGGCTCTTTGGCTGATCAGAATAAGCATACCAAACGCATCTGCATGGCCTCAAGAAATTCACAACTACTCAGATTGTTGGGAAGCGTTGAAGGCTAGATTTGAATCGCTTGATAATGCTAGTTTTTCGATTTCCACTCGTTTTTAATGAGCAGATCAGCTCGGTTCGGTTTGGAAACGAGCCAAGCACTAGCAAAGTTCCGCTCGGTCGGCTCGGCTTGTGATAGTTCGTTCGGTTTATTTACCCAGTTCTTCTTAAATCCCAAACCTATGCTAAGACTAAGCTTGCCTCTCGGACCACTGGTCTTCTGATAGGTAGCACTGCTCCTAACCTGCTTTTGATGTAACAAAACTAGTTTTAGATTGGTTCGAACACCCAACGGGACATTAAACAAACTTAAAGTTTTATTAACAAAACTAGTTTAGATTGGTTCGAACACCCAGCGGGACATTAAACAAACTTAAAGTTATATTCTCAGTTTAAACCATCACTTCCTATTTATAGGATGTTCTTCTTGAGCCCTAAGGGACCATAAGGTCTAGAGGTTAATGACTCGTAACCTTTTTAAAAAAGCCTCATCATTGATACACATCAAATGTTGTGATCGTTCCATAACTAACAAGGTTACGGACCGCAAGAAAAGTGTATTTTGGTATGCAACCTTGCCCACTATTTTATGTGTGATAAGTAGTTAGGTGGTTATATTCCTTACCTTTCTCTATATTGCATTTTGTCGAGTGTTTCCACTGACTTGTAATGGTTCTCATAATTTCATTCCTAACTAGAGCTATGCCTATTGTGAAAGTTACAACCCTACTTTTAATAAAATTATAATTTATCAAAATGTTTTCAATGTACCATAAAACCCTTGATTATTAGAGATGAGCTCCATTTATAAGAATATAAAAATTGTTTTTATATTTCATGTCTAACTCTTACCGGATATCCTTCGATTATAAGCTCATTGCTTTTTTCTACAATCATTGTTTTGAAGTTATAAACCGCTACCCTCTTTGTCAAGACATCCAGCTAGCCATGTTCCTTTGACTGCTTAACCTCTATTAGGCAATATTATTAGGGTTATTAGTATGAGCCCACGGGCCCAGTTGTAAGATGGTAAAAGTTTGATTAATATTATTGATAGGTTTGGTTACAATATTAGAGAAATAATATAGACCCTAAACCTAACTGGCTCGTGGCTCATACTAATACCCAAATAATATTGTCTAATACTCCCCCGCTCGTACGGAAGTAACTTGCACTATGACTGGGAACAAAAAAACATAAAAAAATAATAATTAGATAAACATGCTTCGATCGACTTGACTATCCAAACTATTGCTAACAAACAATATTGTGATTGTGTTGTCATTCATATTTTAGTTGATTGTGATATCCATAGTTTTTTTTGATACTTCATGGTTCTTGATTTTTTGGAATAATAAGTTGAGACCTGGCAACCGTAGTCGTTGGCGATGTCCTCAAGGATAGCAAGCGGCACTCTCTTGGATCCATAGATCAGAGATGATATAAGTGATATAAATAAAAAAAAAGAAAGCAAGACCGGTGATTATGGTCCATGACGGTCTCTTGGATCCGTAGATCTAAAAATAATAGAAATATTTAATCAAACCGTAGTTTGAGATCTGTGGTCGTGGACGATGGTCCTTGAGCGGCTAAAACACCAATAAACGAAAAAATAAAAGAACAAAGAAACATAGTGACTGGTACAATTGGGAGGCATAATCCAGAAACAACCAAGAATAATGTGAACAAACCAAGAGAATGGATATGGGTAAAGATTTGATCCTCAACCGATAACGAAGCTTTATTAAACATAAACTAGAAAATAGATAAAACAAAACACAGAAAGGTGGGACAGGGCGCGGCGGTGGCGCACACCGCCCTGTCTAGGGTTTGGTCATGTGAAATTTTCTTAATTGTAGATACTTAAAAGGAAATTCAAGCATATAAAACCAACATGTTTTTCCCTAGACAATGGTGTTGCACATATAGCCACATGTTTTTGGTAAACCTAACAAAGTATTATCCTTATGAAACAAATTTAAGGTCCTATAAATGTCATTTTCATGACAGCCAAAGTGTCTAGATATATTGTAATACAGAGTTTTTTGTTGTCACAAATTTGCTATCTTTTAAATTAATCATACCAAAATGCATCGTATGGATTGATTTATGAGCGAAAAATATCATGGCTCCTTAAGATCACTAGGGGCACTACCCTAAGTACCCTAATTACCCCCATTACTTCAACCAATCAAACACATTCATTTTATCGTTTTTATCTAAACTACCAAAATAACTAGAAAACCACCCTAAATACCATAATATTTTTTTTCTTATTTTTTAAGTTAAAACTAGAATATATATTGAAAATCAATTTAAAACTAATTTCCTTACTTCAAAACCATAAAAAGCTACATAAAGTAAATATAAAATAATTTAAAAATATAAATAAATAAGCTACATAATTACTTAATTAAACTACTCTTGGTAAGGCATCGGAATTTTAGAGTTGCAACATGTTTTCACAAAGATCATATCAATGTCTTAAAGCCCATTTAAATCATGCAACTCCATAAGAACATTATCGTTAATAAATGGATCGATTGAAGGATCCCTTGTGTAGACCGTTAATATAACATTCTCGTCATTTTTTTAAGATTATATTGTGCAACAACATGCACATACATCAAGTTCCTAGTCTTATCTGGCTTATAAGCCTAAAACATTGCCCAAAACATAGCTTCATTGTATTTTGGTTATCTATGATATAAACTTCTATTAGATACTCAAGAGCTTTTTCATGATCTGTGGCGTGTGTGTATTTGATGTTGTCATGCCTTCAACTTTGGCTTTGGTGACAAAGTTCGTGTGAAATTCAAGGTTACTAGAGACGCCTTCATTTAAAATGAACTCATCTGATTCGTTGGATGGAAGCCATAACTTACGATCTATCTTGTGGTATAAATTGGAATGAAATATTTTTTGTGGATAGAAAAAATGTGAGTACGAAATTGATATTCTGGGTGTAAAATTAAAAGAAATAGAGATGAATTTTCTTTGGATGAAATGGGAATTTAGATGTTCAAATTAATTAGAAAAAGGTTCAAATACAAGTTAATAATGTCTAAAAAGTGTGAGAAGCAATAGGTGAGTGACATGTGGTATTTTTTTTAAAAATAAGAGGGGTATTTTAGGAAGTCTAATTTATTAAGATGAAGGTGGGGATTTGTAGATCGCTTTTCTATCGGAGATCAACAATAATTTCCATAATTGATCAATTCAAATGATAGAAGCTCCTCAGCTTACATCAATTCAGTTTGGTGATGTGTAGATGAATTGCTTCTTACTTATCATCGAATTAAGTTGTTGAAGATCGCTGATATCTATTTTTTCCAAAGGAGTTTATTGATTTTTGTTGTTTCTTGCGAAGATCGCTGATTTCTGTTATTGCACCGATTTGATAATTTACTGTTGTTCGCCGATGTCAACGATTAAATATCCGTTTGGTATGTATATCTATGACTACGATTATATACTGTCAATTGAAATAGTATGTTATCGTTTGGAACCATCATTGTGTCTTTTGAATCATCATTGTATTTATACTGTTAGATTACTGTGAATTTGTTATCGATTGACATCATCATTGTGTGTTAGGTATCATTGTTATGTCTTTTTGTTCATCATTGTGTCTTTTGTATCGTCATTGTTTCTGAATAAAACAATCATGGTTAGTTATTAGAATATTATTAATATGTTTTTGAACATATTTTATAAACATTAGGTGAGTCTATAGATGTTGTATCTTTTTATGCTCTTGTGTTTCTTATAAGATATTAATTAGACTGATTGTGTCTTTTATATTGTTGTGTTTTTATATGATATTAACTAATCTCATTGTGTCTTTTATGTTATTGTGTCTTTTTTATGACATGGTGTTTTTATTCATATAGATGTTGAAACTTACAAAGATGTTGGCGAACAACATGTATCCCCAGGTTCTGGAAGAGTATCGTACATACCTTTTGCAAAGAGTTCAATTAAACCTGTTGTAGGAATGGAGTTTGATTCTATTGAGCATGCGTTTGCATTATACCAAAAGTATGCTCTTTCTTGTGGATTTGAAGATAGGAAGCATACAGAATATATACAAGCTGGTAAAATCCTTTTGAAGTATTTTGTTTGTTCGAAGCAAGGGTTTTAAAAGGGAAAAGTATTTGATTCTTCAAATGTTAAGGATGATAAATGTAAGTGGAAGTGTAGTAAACCATCTAAGAGAGTTGGGTGTAAAGCAATTCTTAAGCTACGTTTAGTTAATAGTGAGTATTTTGTTTATTCTTTCAAAGAAGAGCACAACCACTTGTTTGTTGATTAAGATGATGTGCATCTTTTGCCTGCTGCTAGAAAGGTTGACCACGTAAAGGAAGGTGCAATTCAAGCTTTGTCTGGTATAAATATTGGTCCCGTTCGAGCTTTTCATATATTAAGAACTTTGTGTGGTGGTTACGCGGAAGTCAGTGCGACGAAGTCTGATTTCACGAATCATAAGAGAGATTTAAATAATATATTGGTGAATATGATGTTGATATGCTTGTTCAAATTCTTATGAAGAAAAAGGCACTTGACGAATTTTACTTGCGAATACATTGTTAAAGAAGATGGAACATTAGGTATTTTATTTTGGGCTGATGATGTTATGAAGAAGAATTACTTGATTTTTGGTGATGTTGTTGGATTTGATGCTACTTATAGATCTAACAAGTATGATTCTAATCTTTTCATTGTGTTATTTTTCCATTGTGTTATTTTTCCATTGTGTTATTATTTACATTGTGTTATCTTATACATTGTGTCTAATTTTGGTTATTGTGTTATATATGATATATGTTTATAATTTATTTTTTATAGGTATGATATGGTTTTTGTACCTTTCACTGGTATAGATAACCACAACAGAAATGTTACTCTCGGTGCTGCCCTTCTTGGATATGAAACTCCAGATTCGTATAGGTGGTTATTGCATAACTATATCAAAGCTTTTGGTAATCCACCTAAAGTTATTGTTAGTGATCAAGATCCTGCAATGAAGAGGGCTATACTAGATGTTTTACCAACTTCCTAGCATAGGTTATGTATGTGGCATATATTGGACAAAGTGACTTCTAAGGTATCAAGTGTTTACTCATTGTGTCTTTTCTTTTTTACTCATTGTGTCTTTTTATATTTTACTCATTGTGTCTTTTTACTGTTTACTTATTGTGTCTTTTTTGTTTTTACTCATTGTGTCTTTTTCCTTTTTACTCATTGTGTCTTTTTATATTCTGATATTCCTTTTTTTAGTTATTGTGTCTTTTTATATTCTGATATTGCTTTTGGCTCATATTTTTAGGTGGGACCAGTTTTGTGTAACACTACAAAAATTAAAAAAAGATTTGCTACTATTGTATGGGTAGAATCTATTACTCCTACTGAATTTGAAAAAGAATGGGATGTAATTCTTTCTGAGTTTGGTTTAAATACTCGTCCATGGTTGTGTGAGCTTTTTAATATTAGAGGAGATTGGATTCATTTTTCTGGGCTTATGCGTACGACATCATGATGTGAGAGTGAAAACCACTTTTTTAATCAGTTTTGCAATCCAAGATCAACTTTATTGGAGTTTAATAGTCATTTCGAGTCGGCTATGGAGGCTTAGAGGTATAAGCATAGGAAGAATGATCATGACACTCGATTTGCTAATGTGGAGCTGTGTAGTTCATTTGCTCTTGAAAAACAAGCTGCACAGATTTTCACGCGAACTATTTTTTTGGATCAGCAGTTGGAGATAAATAATGCAATCAATAGTTGTGCATTTGCGAGCACTGAAACAGTTGATGATTTTGCAAAGTTTGAAATCAAAGATTTTAGGCAACCATGCACTGATTACTTCAAGGTATCAATTTCTTGGTTCTTGTTTATGTATTGTGTATTATGTTACTTGATGTGTGTTTCACTTTATCATTGTGTCACATTTTGAGGTTCATTGTGTCATGAAGATGTGGCGAATAAAATGCTTGATATGTCATTCAAGTGATCTTTGTGTTATGCTATGCAGTTCATTGTGTCAAATATAACTGTGCTTGGTAGATGTGAATGAAAACTACAAATGTATCTTTCTAGAGATCATTGTGTCATGATTGTGATTTTCATTGTGTCATGTTTGGGAGGTTCAACTAAGCATGATTGTGTTAAATCTAACTGTGTGCTTGGTAGATGTCTATTGTATGAGGCCACTATGTGTAATATATGAGGACATCAATTGTGTCAAACTGTTTATGTATACTTTAGTACATCATTGTGTCAAATGTCTATTAGATGTGGCTATTGTGTATATTTTAAATGTAATTGTGTATTTTGTGTGTTTTGTTATAGGTTATGTTTCGAAAGGAAGATTTGACCATATCATGTAGTTGCAATAGGTTTGAACAGTTTGGGTTGGTATGTAGTCATATTTTCTATGTTCTTCGGCTTTGTGATATTAGAGAGTATCTAAAGAAGTATGTTCTTAAGCGTTGGACAAGGGAAGCTATGCCAAATACTTCTCTCAGATCTGATTTTATACTTCCTAGTTGTGACAACAACTGGCATTTTATAGAAGTTGTCGTTCGTGATATCAGGAGTGTGCATGATTACATCGTAAATCAATTGGTTACGAACAAAGACGAGTTGTGTCTTTATCTTGATTATTTGAATAGTTACAAGTCCAAGGCTGATGAAGTTCAAATGGTCGCCCCACCTCCAAGCAGGAAAGATAGGTTTGCAGAGTTAACTGGACGGAGTGAACGAAATAAAGCAAAATTCTATGTACCTGTTAAGTAAAAGACAAAATGTAGGCAGAAAAGAATGAAATCAGCTCGTGAGTTAGCCATCAAACAAGCAGGAAAAAAATTGAGAAATTGTGGGTTTTGCAAACAACCAGGTCATATTATACGCAATTGCAGTTTATATCTACAAAGTATTAAGGATAAACAAGCTTCAAGCAGCTCAACAGTTGATTCTATGCCAATTCAAGAATAGTCATTGTGTCATAAGATTCATTGTGTCCTATTTTCATTGTGTCATTATAGTCATTGTGGCATAAGAGTCATTATGTCATAAGAGTCATTGTGTCATATCTTAAGAGTTTTGTTTACGTTTCATGTTGACGAGAAAAACAAGTTATTAGATTATCATGAAGCATTATGCTCACATTTGTTGTGTAATGTAAAGCAACATATAGCATTAAGACATACCAAACATAAAATATTAAAGACATAAATAACATAAAGCAACGTAAGGCATTATCCATAGTTTGTGTCATTCAAAAAAACATTACCATTGGGTCAAACAAACATAAACTACTATTGTTTCAAACTACCATTATGTCAAACTACCATTGTGTCAAACTACCATTGTTTCAAACTACCATTGTTTCAAACAACCATTGTTTTGAACTATGCCATTCCAAATGTCACCCTTTTAATGATTCTATCTTTTGATGTTTTTGGAGGCTGATTTTTTTAGGACCAGATAACTCCATGTACTTCTTCACATCTTGTATTACCAAATTCTTTGCTTGATTTATGTCATGCAATAGTATTTTTGCAGCATACTTTTGGTGCAAGTCTTCCAATTCTGCCGCCTGCTTATTATCTTTCTCATCAGTAAATCCATAATACTAGACCTTCACATCTTCTCCCATGTACATCTCCATATGTCGCATAAGAAATACTCCACAATCAATTCCATTTTTTTGATGTTCTCCATGTCATTTTTAATCGTTCAATGGATGTTTCCTTCATTTTTTTGCTTTTCGATGTGAAATACTTGCAAGGTAATCTATAAAAACATCTCTCTGGGAAAAAAATTCAACACTGTGTTATATTTAAAAAGTATAAGTTGTGCTGTATTAATTATATGGGTTTCAAGTACTTACTGTTCTCTCGGGTAGACCAAGGTACTTTGCTTCATATTCACCAAATGCACTGTTGTCAATCAAGATTGTCCTTATGTCTTTTAGATTGAAACTAATCAGGTAATAATGACCCATTTGAAGGATTGGTACCATCACCATATCAAACTTCTTTATATCTTTCACCAACTTCTCATTTTTTTAAAGGTTGTTCATGTTTTCTGTGAAGTCATTAAGAACAACCTTATAAACTCTCATGTAAGTATTAGAGTTCTATAAATCAAACAATATAAGACAAAATAAGACATATGACACAATGATATTATTGTGTTATAAAATCATTGTGTCATATCTACTGTGTAATAATATCATTGTGTCATGTTGTCAATGTGTCATATATACTGTGTAATAATATCATTATGTCATTTAGTTTACTTACAATCAATTGAGGATTGCAAAAAAACCTATAATAAGACTCTCTTTCCTTCTTCTTTTCTTTGACGTTCAATATATGTGCCCATATAGAAATAACATCAACATGAACTTCAATTTCTGGCCTTAGATACAAATAAAAGATCCCTGCAACAAAAACAAAAAGAAAAGTTAGTAAACTAATTAAAATTTCAATTTATTCATAGAAGTTATTTTACCATGATTTTTCATTTCCTGCAAATAGACAACTTGATGTGTTATTTTTTGAAACCGTTCTTCTTTAGCCCTTAAAACTTGTCGTTGTATGAATGGTGAGCATAAAGCTTCTGTCGGAATCTTTTTTCTCTCTGGTCTCTTTTGATGTTTAAGTCATCTTGTTTTTGACATGTAATTGGTGGTGCACTTGAAATAGGATCAACATCAAGCACCATTTTGAATCAGGAGTTTTAAAAGATTATGCATTTTCTACAACTCTCTGAAGTTCTGTTGTTTCTTTATTTTCTACAACTCTTTGAAAGATCATTGTGTCTTCTTTGACTGTCTCTCCTTTGTTAATCAAATCGACATCCACATCATTCACATTCTTCATTGTGACTTTTTCAATTTAAACCATTGTGTCTTTTCCATCAAGATGCACAGTAGCATCCTCCAATTCCTTGTTTGGCACTTCCAACTCTTTACTAACCTCCAACTCTTTAAAAACACCATCATTTTCCTTTGCCACCTCTAACTTTTTACTAACAGCATTCACATTATCTTCTTCTTGTGTCGGAGTCAATAAATAAAAGTTTGGTCTATCAAAGTCATCCTCCAGCTCTGTATTAACATCATCGGTTTTTTTTGCCACCTCGCATTCTTTGTTAACATTATCCATATTATCATCTTCTGGTGTTGGAGTCAGTTTATCTATTAAATGAAAGCTTGGTGGATCAAAGTCATTATAAAGAATGGCACTTGATTCTGTTTTTTTTTGTGACATTTTCAAATGTTGGTTCAACTTCACTCACTGTGTCATCTGCAATTCCCAATGTGTCACTATCATTGTGTCTAATCTTTGTATTCAAATTTGTAACAATTCTTAATATGTCAATGGTTGTTTGTTCTTCGGTTTGCATTATGTCATCCATTACCATCATTTACATTTTTTCCTTTCTCTTCACTTACTTCTGCAACAACTTTCTCCTCAGATGTCTCATTGTGTGTTCTTTCTTCATTCTGTTCTACAACAGCTCCTATCTCTCCAGCTTTGATTGCGTCATCTATTATCATTGTGTCATCCATTACCATTGTGTCATTGACATTTTTTCCTTTCTCTTCACTTACTTCTGCAACAACTTTCTCCTCAGATTTCTCATTGTGTTTTCTTTCTTCATTTTGTTCTACAATAGCTCCTATCTCTCCATCTCCGATCTCCAGCTCCTATCTTTTTAGCTCCCATTGTGTCATCTATTACCATTGTGTTATCCTTTGATTTTTTATATGAGCTGACCAAACAATCCCATTCTTTTTGTTTTTCTTGAATAGTAGCGTTTCCAAAGAAATCTTTGATATTACTCTTATTGCATGCTCATCAAACATCTCCGGTTCATGTTCAATGGCTTTTACCCTTACCTGTTGTATAAACATAACTGTTGATGATCTTTCAAGGAAATTATTGAAAACGTATTATATTAATTAAACATCATACCTCTTCTGTTTCAGCCAACACATCATCAAGTTTTTTGTCCAACATCATGCATTGATTGTAAATTTGATAAACAATCATCTAGCCTTACTTCTTCCACTCCTAATGAAAACAAAATTAATATAAGTTATTATGACACAATGTTTAAATAGTATGACACAACAGAATTTGACATAATGATATAATGATCATTGTGTCATATTTAAAAACATACTTTTGTTTTTTTGATTCTGCTGATTAGCTTCATCTGGTGCATTTTCATGGCTCCCAACTTCCTTATCCTTGTTTTTCTTAATTCTGATTTTCAGGCTAGGTTTCTCCTTCACTGTCATTATTTTTTTCATAGTTGCATCCTTTTTCAACTTCAACTTCCTTTGAGTTTTCCCCTTCACTATCATTGTGTCTTTCACATGCATTGTGTCTTTTTTCAACTTTAATTTATCTTTTGTTTTTCCCTTATTATGATCTTTAGTTGTGTCCTTCAGTTTCAGCATTATGTCTTTCTCAAATTTTGCAACTTCAAGTTTTGTTTCAATATCCATAAACATTGGATAATCAAACACATACAGGCTTATTGACGATGTACCCTTCAACCCTTTCATATTTTCAATTGCATAAGCATATAAAATCTGCAATTTATAATAACAGTAACAATGTTTAAGTTTAGATACATTATGTCATATTCAATTCTGTAATCTTAATTTTAAAGACATTATACTCTTACCGCAATTACTAGAAGAGGACCACATAATAAGTCTTTATCATCAGCCTCCCATATTTCTTTTTGCTTGTTCAAGCAGCTGAAGATGCACTCACACCAATCCACGTGCTTAATTTGTGTTTTTTTGTTAATGATGTTAAAAATCTTTGATTCACTGTGTTGCTTTTCATTGCTTCCCCCATCACAGTGAAAAAAATAACCAAAAAATTGAGTTGGAATGTTCTACTTGTGTCATTTTTTCTTTTGGTTACACGTTCAACAAAGTTCTTGATAAAGATCCTCCCTGATTTACCAAATTGACTTCTCCACTCTTTAACCACCGGATCATTAGTGTTTGGCTTAGCTTTTTCGTCCACTTTGACACCACCAATAGGTAATCCAAATTCTTTATGGATTAAATCTGGTGTTACTTGAAACTGACGAGTGCCATTGTTGAATATACATGTTTTGGCATCGTGGTTTTTTAAAAGCCAATATCCAAAAGATGTTGGAATGGTGTGTAAGTTTAAGAGTAGAGCTGATCCAAACCCTATTGTTTTAACAACCTTTTTTGTTCTTTTGTTAATTGTGCCAGAAAACTGATGAGGTTGGTGAGTGAACATCTCAGGTTTACTTTTTGACCAATGTAAGGATAAAACTTCGATTGTGTTTTTGTGTCTTTAGCAATCTTGATTCGTTTACCTTTTCTTACAGCCTCAGTTGTAGATTTTCTTTTGTTTGTATCTGAGTTTGACTTGCTTAACACTATTTCTTTCTCAGATTTTTTTTCTCCCATATATTTACTATAAAATCTTTTAGCATCATGCTATCTTCCACATCAGCCTCATCTACAAAACAATGAATAAGACAACATATCATATAACTAATCATAAAGAAAATAAGTTTTAATAGAAGAATTATGGTAGACACTAACTTCTAGAATCATCTTTAGGATTATCAATGATTAAGGGGTTTAACTTGTCATTTTTGTACTTAGTGAAATACTTTTTTCCTATTCTTTCACTTTTTCTTTTACGTCTTGGACCTGTAATATTGTTTTAGTCAAGAACTTAGATTACACAATAGTATTTGACACAATCATGCTTAGTTTAACCTCTCAATCATGACACAATGAACCTTCCCAAAGACACATTAGCAGTTTTCATTCACACCTACCAAGCGCACACCCCCTAATCATGACACAATGAAACTCACAATAATGACACAATGAACCTCCCCAAGACACATTAGCAGTTTTCATTTACACCTACCAAGCATACAGTTTTCACACAGTTAGATTTGACACAATCATGCTTAGTTGAACCCCCAATCATGACACATTAGCAGTTTTCATTTACATCTACCAAGCACAGTTATATTTGACACAATCATGCTTAATTTAACCCCCCAATCATGATACAATAAAACACAATAATGACACAATGAATCTTTCCAAAGACACATTAGCAGTATTCATTCACACCTACCAAGCACACCGATAGATTTGACACAATCATGCTCGGTTGAACCCCCAATCATAACACAATGAACCCCCCAACCATGACACAATGAACCTCTCCAAAGACACATTAGCAGTTTTCATTCACACCTGAGATAGATTTGACAGAATCATGCTTAGTTGAACCCCCCAATCATGACACAATGAACCTCCCAATCTAGACACATTAGCAGTTTTCATTCACATCTACCAAACACACTTATATTTGACACAATCATGCTTAATTTAACCCCTCAATCATGACACAATGAAACATAATAATAACATAATGAACCTCACAATAATGACACATTAGCAGTTTATATTCACACCTACCTAGCACATATTTAGATTTGACACAATCATGCTTAGTAGAACTCCCCCAATCATGACACTATGAACCTCACAATAATGACACAATGATAAAGTGAAACACACATCAACAATTTTCAGTCACATCAACTAAGCAAATAAGTAGTATTTGACACAATGAAACTAAAAATATGACTTAATGATACAAATACACAAATATAAAATGACACAATTAGGTTTTACCAGTTGGTGCTTGTTCTTCGATTGGAGTTATGCAAAGTGTTTCTGAGTTAATGCTTGTTGTTTTGGAAGTTTCGGAACGTTAAATGGATGGTGAAGAAGTTTTCGTCGGTAATGCTGGTTGTTTGGAATCCATGGTTACGCTTGCGGTGATGGATTTCGTCTGACGTGATGGAATTGAAACGACGATGATGAAAGCGTAATGACGGTTTCTTGTCTCAAATTACCTTTTTGCCCCTCCACCTGTTAGAAGATTTCCACTTATTTACAAGATTGTCACCGCCTTTTATTTAACCATTGATCTATTTTAATGAGTTGCTCCAATGGCCACTATTACTTCTCACCCTTTTTAGTAAAATCTCCATTGTAGCATATCCTCTCTCATTAAATTAATTATTTTATCTAATATCAACGATCTTGGGACCATTACCAACATTCACATCAACCTACCCTCACTCGGCTTTTCCTACATGATTTTCTTTGCCGAAACCAAACAGGATTGGGGCTTGCGGCAATGTAGCGGTGCTACCCACAAACCCTAACCATGATACGCCCCGAGCAACTTAAGTACGTACATTTTTTTAACAGAATTACTTACATGACTATGAACTAATCAATGGTGTCTATGGCACGGTTTGATTCAGTTTTAAGATCTAACCAAACCAAAATACATATTGCCAGTCATGGCATTTGAAAGTCGATATGACATGCATCTATAATTAATTATGAGTGGACTGCATCTCTATCAAGAATGGTAAAACAGATATTGGTGTCCAGTAAAAAGGATTACATAGCTTACTAACATATATTTACATAGAACACTTGTTTCGTTGCAATATATTACACCTAGCATTACATTTTACGACTCATATGTGTCCCATTAAACGTTTGTCATCCATTCCAATAGGACTGTAGCAACAAATCATTTGTTGCCTCGTGGTATTTTGATGATTAAAATCGTACCAATCACATCACAATAATGGTGATATACATAAATTATCTATGGATGAATTAAAAAAATCATGAAAATGAAATATTTAAGAATTCTATTAAGTTGATAAGTGATTTTTGTAATTATTTAAAAAACTGTTACCAACTACTCATCCATAAAACTTTGCTGCATGTTACATAATATAACTAAATATAAAACAATTTTTAAAGCATAGGTTGATGACTAATAATTTCAAGAGAAAAACACATGTTTGTAACAATTTTCAACCAAAGTGCCAAAAGATTGGTAGGAATTGATTAGGGAAAGTTATCTAAAATCATATGGATTTACCACCACTAATTACTTTGTCTCTATAGATTGTTGCTTAACAGTAACAAATAAGCGTATAATTTGCTACACGTGTAGACTGTACAAGAAACTGAAATAAATAAAATTAACCTACCTACTGGGTAAAAAGTTTACACTACCGGATCAAAAATTAACACTATCGATGAAAAAAGAAGGGGGCGGTGGCCCCGCGTGGCCCCTATTATCCTTCACCCTTGTGCGTATGCATACAACGGTAATCCATAGCATCGTGCCCGATGAAATTACTAGTTAATAGAGTTAATTACACAATTGATCCATGTGATTTATCCATATTGTAATATTGGTCCCAACTTTTGAGAAATTAAAGATCTGGTCCCAATTGTTTACCAATTCGTAAACAATTGATCACTGACACTAACTTCTATTAAGTTTCTCAATTAAGTGAAGGTAAAAATACCAAATACCCCTAAATTAAAAAAAACAAAATACTATAGTAAATGTGGGACCCACTTTATAAATAATTAATTATATATGCACACTAATATATATAATTTTAGTGTGTATATATATATACCAACCACTACCGCCGTGTCTTACCACCACTGTGTGATCACCACCACCACAGTCCGACCACCACCACCACAGTCCGACCACCACCACCGTGTGATCACCACAACCATAGTCCAACCACCACCACCAAGTCACCACCACCATCACAGTCCGACCACCACCACTGTGTCATCACCACCATCACCATAGTCTGACCACCACCACCGTGTCATCACCACCACAACAGACCGACCACCACCACCGTGTTATCATCACCACCATAGTCCGACCACCACCACCGTCTCACCACCACCACCTAGCCACCCCTCCCCTTCACTACCAACACTGCCCGACAACCACAATCGTTTCTCAACTACCACCGTCACCAAACCACCACCATCACTGGTGTTTTTTGTTGGAACACCAACCTAACCATCCCCATCATCAAATCACCACTATCACCAGTTCACCACTGATCCGTTCAATCGCCACCATCACTGTTGCTATGATGTCCGCTACCATTATGACCTAAATTAACCACTATGATCCAAAATCAGTGATGCTCAAACATCGTGATGATGATGAGGATGGCGCTAATGATGCAGATGGTGTTGACGATGATGGTGGTGGTGTTATTGAGTTGACGGTGGTGGATTCAAACAGAGGAGGCGGAGGAACGACGGTTGATTCAAATCAGAGGATAGGGTGGGTTTGGGTTTAAATGAAACTAAAACAAAGAGAAGGGGAAGGAAAGGGTAGTGCACCAATGGTGTGGTGGTGTTGTGCTGGTGGTGTTGTGCCGGGAAGAAAACGAAGAGGAAGGGGATGGGGGGGTTGGATTTTTAAATATATTTATTAGAAAAAATGGGTCCCACATTTATTATAGTATTTTGTTTTTTAGTTAAGGGGTATTTTAATCTTTTTACACTCATTTAACTGAAAAACTTAACAAAAGTTAGTGACAGAGACCAATCGTGTTATGGTTAGGTAAACAGTTGGGACCAAACCTGTAATTTCTCAAAAGTTGAGATCAATATTGCAATATGGGCAAACCATAGGGACTAATCGTGTAATTAACTCTAGTTAATATTAAGATGTCACCGTCTAACATATTGATCAATTGCCAAAAAGGCAAATGATACAAGTGCAATATAAAAGAGTGATAGGAATGTTCATTAACGATTTTGTGATCAATTGAAGAAGATTAAGATTACTAATTGTGATTATTAATTAAGGTAGAGATTCCACATTCCTTTACTGTTTCTTCTAGCGCTGGTTCCTCGTGTGTTAGTTGTGATCTTGCTATGATGTTACTCTAGCCAAATGCTTTTGAACATGATTTGATTTTTATCTTTAGATGTTTTTATATGTTTTTGACCATTTGATTTGATATTCTACTTCCATTAACCATATCAATCAACAATATGCACCACTTGAAATAATATGAAGTCGGTAAAAACTCAAACATCTTGAACGAGATCTAATAGAATGAGATCTTATAATATGTATTATAACTGTTACTTCCATGGAAGATATGCTAACAAGTTAGACAAATAGGGGATCATGATTCAAGATTCGAATTATCATTAGCTTTGTTTGCTGATCAAGAATTGTATATATTCTTTTTTTTTATCAGATGTCATATCAAATAACCAAAACATTACTTAGAGCATCCTAACGCATGGCCGTGATGGAGATGTGCCAAAGAGGGTAAGAGAGAGGAAAGTTGTCCTTAGTGACGGACGCTCACGTTAGGTGTTGTGTGAGAGAGATCGAGAGAAAGAGAGGAAGGCATGTGCTAGTTTTTCTAACGTGTCTACGTCCATTAACTCATGGTTTGTGAAGTTCATATATCTATTATTATCATTATCATTATTGTAATGGCAAGCCGCAAATGTACGACCCTGCTTCGAAGGATAGGTGTTATCTTAATTGATTTCACCTATCCATTTCCAAGCAAGGACGGCACCCCCAACACCCACCGGAGGAAACTCACAATTGAAAAATCCCCCTAAGTCAACCCTAAGCTTTTTTTTTTTTCTCAAAGTGATACTTAAATCCAAAACCTCTCATTTTTTATTTTTTTGGGTATCTTATATTAGCCACTTGCACTAAAAATCATTAGTATCTACTATTATCAAATATATTTGTGAAAATTTCAATAATAACAATACTATGACTATTTCACTAGTCACTACAACTCTTTTGTACATATCAATAAAATAACTCAATTTTTATAGTGTATTGTAATCATGTGAATGTTTTTATAAGCATTAATCATTCTTTTATAATTATATGATCAAAATAAAACATAGATAAATTTCAGTTACTATTTATATCAATTTAACTTACATTAAACAATTATAGAGCTTGACTATTATCTAGTATAGTAGCTCTATTTATCTATCATGAACTCCTACTTCAAGTATATACGCAAAAGAAGGGAGGAAAAAGTGAATCATCTATTTGCTAGTTGTATATACGCAAAAGAAGTATGGTGGCAGATACATGTATGGTGTAAATTACCGATACCACATGTATGGTTATGATTGTGCTCTATGTGAAATAAGAGAGGAAAATGTGAACCATCTATTTGCTAGTCGTATATACACAAAAGAAGTATGGTGGCAAATACATGTATGGTGTAAATTACTAATACCACAAGATTTCAATTCAATACAAGGTATCATGAAAAGAGATGCTGAAGCATTAAAATTAAAAGATTATAAAAGAAGAAAAGCATCAAAGGGATTTCATGACTACAATTTGGATGATTTAAAAGAGAAGCAACGAAAGGGTGTTTAATAAAAGACCAATTTCAAGATACAAATTGGTGAAAGATATAAATGCGTTATGATTTCTTTAGGTGAGTAATAGATCAAAACTAATAGATTTAATATGGTGTAAATGGAATAGTTTTCATTATAATCAAGTGAAAATGTAGTTGTAACAATCATTTTCTGGTATCTTGCTAGTATGTATTTTATTGAATATTTGCTGCCGTTCAAAAAAAAACCCACCTACTTCAAGTTATATTTAAAATAATAATAATCATTAATTAATAATATATGAAATATAACTTGACTATCATCTAGCTATTTTTCTTTATCATTAACTCCTACTTCAAGTTATATTTAAAATAATAATAATCATTAAATAATATGTAATTTTACATCACTAAATTATTTGATAAGAGAGTTAACATTTATAAAAAAAAAATGTTTCCCAACACTAAAACACATTGAAAATTGAATGATTTCTTCATAAAAAAATGTGTTTTGAGGATACTTTTTTAGTATTGAATTTTTCGAAATACACCAAAACTATTATCATATGCTTTCAATATATCATAGTCATTGTCTCTTTACTATGGGTAAACAAGAAAACGCATTCAAAATTGAATGTGACGTGTACGAAACATACAATAGTCTGTGAAGAATGTCAACAATACTGCACTCCTATTCCTTTAGATGAAAAGAGTAGGTTTCAATGTTTCATTCAGCCAAAGTTTTAGTCACTACATCAAAGTAGAACACATTTTTCAACCCACATGCATGCCCAACAAACGTAGTTATCTACAACCAATACGGTTTCAAATTGATTCTATAACGCGTACAAATATAATAAACAAACACACGTACCAATTAATATCTCACTTATAAGATAAGATACGAGGAGTGCGAAATGATAATAAACTTTACCTCTATCACAGGAGACATCAAGACTGCTCTGACAAGACGTCTAACAGTTTTTAGCAGCCAGATTTGAGCACAAACATTTAGTCTCCCAATTAAGACATTGTCAATGTAGAGATAAGCGTGTTAGGCATCAGCCTCTAGTCTCCCTTTGTCCATCATTGCATATTTTCAAAAAGAGTTTCATAGTCAGGCTGCTAAGCAGTTGAAGAAAGACCACTCATCATAATTTAATATTATCCTACTTGTTAATGTTCTCCCTACAAATACTTGCATACATGGCTTCATTCTATCACACACTGTAACAAAGAATCTTAGTTATTTTAATACAGACCAATTGATACAAAGTCGCAACAAGTGCAGACAAGTGTAGATAACTGATCGGGAACACACGTTTGATAAGACAGTGGAGTTGCCGATGGCGAGGGAAGGGAAGAATATGGTGAAAGGGAGAGTGGTGTTGAAGAAGAAGAACGTGATGGACGTTAATGACATAGGTGCGTCGGTTCTCGATGGAGTGTATGAGTTGTTTGGTCAAAACATCTCCTTCCAGCTCATTAGTGCAACTCATCCTGATCGCGAATTCTCAAGTCTTTCTCGTCATAACTATAAGCTTCATGTTTTATATATTTATCATGTTGATTCAAGCGTGTGTGTTAATCGGGATTTTGTGAACAAAAGGAAGGTTGAAAGGGAAGCTAGGTAGTCCAGCCATCCTGGAGGACTGGAGGACTGCGACAACTCTGGCATTCGAGGATTCGGCGTATGAAGTTTGAATGGAACGAAGAGATAGGACTTCCTGGGGCGGTTATTGTTAAAAACCGTCACCACAGTGAATTTTTCCTCAAGACCCTCACCCTAGAAGATGTTCCTGGTCATGGTCAAGTACATTTTGTTTGTAATTCATGGGTTTATCCATCCAAATGTTACGAGAAGGACCGCATCTTCTTCTCCAACAAGGTGACTTTGCTAGTAATTTATCATACGATACGACTGATTTCCATCTTTGAACACAAATTTTAAAACAAAAGACTTATTGTAGGCGTATCTGCCTGGCGAGACACCGGAGTTGCTACTTCCGTATAGAGAAGAAGAATTAATCATTCTAAGAGGTAAAGGGTCTGGGGAGCTCCAGGAATGGGACAGAATTTATGATTATGCGTTTTACAACTTTGGGAGATCCTGATAAAGATATAGATCATGAAAGACCAGTTCTTGGAGGGTCTTCTGAGTACCCATATCCTCGTAGGGGGAGAACAGGTAGACAGTCAGCCGAAAAAGGTTAGTTTGCGCGATCAACATCTGTTTATTTAGTTATTTCATATGGGTTATATGCTAATCAGCTAATGAACCCATGATTTTAACAGATCCTAAAACTGAGAGCAGGCTTCCAATTCTAAAGAGCTTAGACATATATGTTCCAAGAGACGAAAGATTTGGACAGTTGAAGCTGTCTGACTTTCTTGGTAACGGTTTCAAATCCATAGTTCAATTCATTGTATCTGAGCTACAGGCTTTAGACACGACTTACGATGAATTTGAATCGTTCGAAGACGTGTTGAAGACTTATGAAGGAGGAATCAAGCTGCCTGAAGGCCCCTTGCTTCAAAAAATTAGGAAAAACATACCTTTTCAGTTGTTAAAAGTTATTTTTCCATCAGATGGAGAGGGACTTGCCAAATTCCCCATGCCACAAGTTATAAGACGTTACTGTTGGCATATGATCAGAGGATAAATCTGCATGGAGGACTGATGAAGAATTTGCAAGAGAAATGCTGGCTGGTGTCAACCCTGTCTGCATTCGTCTACTGAAGGTAAATTTTAAGTTGTATGATATTTTGCAAGTTTAGAGGTTGAATAGACTTTTAGTAATAGCTTCAATGATTACTTGCAGGAGTTCCCTCCGACAAGCAAACTAGACTTCAGTGTGTATGGTAACCAAAACAGTTCAATAAACGCGTCCCATCGAGAAAACTCTTGATGGTTTAGATATAGACGAGGTAAAACTAAAACCCATTACCCGTCAATTACGATATAAGAAACTTGTAAGATGTTCATAAATTTTGGTCACGCAGGCAATGAAGGCAAACAGACTATTTATATTGGACCACCATGATTCATTGATGCCATACGTGAGGCTGATAAATGCAACATCTACCAAGATTTACGCCACACGAACATTGTTGCTTTTGCGAGAAGACGGAACTCTAAAACCATTGGTAATCGAATTAAGCTTGCCTCATCCACAAGGGGATCAATTTGGTACTGTCAATAAAGTGTAAACTCCAGCTGAACAAGGTGTTGAAGGCTCAATATGGCAGTTAGCCAAAGCATATGTAGCCGTTAACGACTCGGGGGTCCATCAGCTCATAAGTCACTGGTAAGAACTCAAGACATCTTCAACGAGATTTTATAATATTATTAGAATAGATAATGTGTATCTTTTATATTAATTAGAATATTATGATATGTATCCATTCCATATTTATAGGATCTCTTGTAAATTATATATACTGGAAAATGCTAATGAGAAAGACAGAATTTTACCCTCTATTATGGTATCAGAGCAAATCTGATTACCTCTTCCCAAAACCCTAATCTGCCGTTCTCTCCCAAAACCCTAATCTGCTGTTCTCTCCCAAAACCCTAATCTGCCGTTCTTCTTGGCTGGAACTCTTCTATCTCTTCTGTCTTCTATCTCTTCTATCTTCTATCTTCTATCTCGTCATGGAGAAAATACACCCAGCAATTACAGTCACCAACATTCTTAACTTCATATCTGTGAAACTAGAAATGGAAACAAGCCAATATTCTTCTTGGGCAGAGCTCTTTAAGATCCATTGCAGGGCATTCCAGGTTCTCGACCATATTTTGCCTCCACAAAAGTCTTCCTCAGCTGACGGGAATGAAAAAGAAACCTCTTCTTCAGCAGCCTCTGACAAAGAACATCTGACAAAGAACAGTGGACCAGAATTGATGCCATAGTGCTGTAATGGCTCTACAGTACCATATCTAACGACCTGTTGCACACCATCATCAAACAGGATTCAACCGCTGCTCAAGCATGGCAAGCCCTTGCCAATATATTTCAAGACAACAGCAACTCTCGTGCTGTTTACCTTGAACATCAATTTTCCAACACCAGACTTGACAGCTTCTCTAATATGACTTCATACTGTCAAGCCCTGAAAGTCTTGGCTGATCAACTTGCTAACGTGGGTTCACCTGTTTCAAATCAGCGCCTCGTACTGCAACTAATTGCTGGTCTGAATGCTCAATATGATGGAGTTGGAATGCAACTTCAACAAACCAGCCCTCTTCCTGACTTCTATGATGCACGGTCCCGCTTAATTCTTGAAGAAACTTGAAAGGCTAACCAAAATTCAGCGGATACTGCTCTTCACACTATAGCAGCCCCTCAAATCAAGTCGTCATCATCCCAACAGGTATCACCGAACCCTGTTTCCTCTGAACAGCCTTATTACAGTGGCCCCTTTTCTCCTTCTTCTGGTCGTGGCAGGGGGCAATCTCAAGGACGAGGGCGCGGGCGTGGCCGTAACAATAGTAGAGGCCGTGGGAACCGTGGTCAGCAGCCATGGGCAGCCCCTTTCTGGGGAAACTATTACCAACAGCAGCAGCCCCCTCCTTGGGCTTGGTCGCCACCTACATGGGCAGCCCCTCCTTGCCCTTATCTGACCACCCCTCGTACACATAATACCCGACAACCCACTAGTGGACCAGGTATATTAGGTCCACGTCCTGCTGCATCCGTTTATGTTGCCTCAAGAATCCAACTATACTCCGACTGACATTGACCAGGTAATGCACACCATGTCACTGAACCCACCGGATGGGAATTGGTATTTTGACTCCGGTGCCACATCTCATATGGCCAACCATCAAGGTAACCTCTCGTCCTTTTTCAACAATTGTAAATTAAATCATATTATTGTTGGCAATGGTTTTCACATTCCCATAAAAGGCACAGGTCACACTACCCTACCCAAACCATTCCCTCCTTTCAAACTAAACCACATACTATATGCTCCACATCTTATTAAAAATCTTCTCTCTGTTAGACGTTTAACAACTGATAATAGTGTTTCTATAGAATTTGACCCCTTTGGTTTTCTTGTGAAGGATTACCGGACCAAGATCCCTATCCTCAGATGTAATAGCACCGGGCCACTCTATCCGCTTGTCTCTCCATCATCACAAGTCATTCCACCTTCTACATTTACTGCACTATCTCAAGATCTTTGGCACCACCGCCTAGGCCACCCGGGACTTGATTTACTTCATTCTCTTAAACAAAATAAAAGCATTGATTGTGGAAAACTTAAATCTTCTTTATGTCATTCTTGTGTTTTCGGGAAGCAAATTAAATTTCCTTTTGTTGATTCAATTTCTAGTACATGTTTACCATTTGATACTATTCATAGTGATTTGTGGACTTCCTAGTTCGGGGGGTCATCGTTATTATATCTTATTTCTTAATGACTATACCAACTTTCTATGGACTTATCCACTTTCAAATAAATCTCAAGTATTTTCAATATTTCTCTCATTTCATAACCTAATCCAAACTCAATTTGAAAGACCAATAAAATGTCTACAATGTGATAATGGCACAGAATATGCTAATAACTCATTTTACAATTTCTGTAATCAAAATGGGATGGTCTTCTGCTTCTCATGTCCACACACCTCACCTCAAAATGGAAAGGCGGAACGCAAAATCCGCTCTATAAATAACATAATCCACACACTTCTTGCCCACTCATCGATGCCTCCCAATTTTTGGCATCATGCATTGCAAATGGCCACCTACATCTTGAACATCTTACCAAGCAAAACCAAGAACTATCAAACTCCCACATCTCTACTTTATGATTGTCATCCAACCTATAATCATCTCCATACCTTCGGATGCTTATGCTTCCCTTTACACCCCTCTTCCACAATCAACAAACTAGAAAATCGATCCACTCCTTGTGTTTTTTTAGGATACCCCTCAAACCATCGGGGGTACAAGTGCTTAAATCTCTTCTACAAATAAAATCATCATCTCACGACACGTGGTCTTCGATGAGACAATCTTTCCTTTCGCCCAATTACATCCTACTCCACCATCCTATCAATTTCTTCATTCTGATCCTCACCCTTCCATTTGGTCTTCTCAATCCTCAACCCCAATTTCTACACACTCTAACCCCAATAATGTGCCTACATCACCAACCGCAACTACCAACCAGCCATCACCTACTAGCCAGCCATCAACCAGCAGCCCGCAACCTCCTAACAGCCCTTCTACACCTACCAGCAGCCCACATAACAGCAGCCCCCCCTCTCCTCCCACTTCTCCAAACCCCTCAGCAACCGTGACTCCACCATCCTCTCCTTCACCTTCTCCCTCATCCCCACCCATTTTCACATATTCCAGACGCCAAAAACCACCACAAAACACTTCCCAATCAGCGACTACAAAACAGCCACCTGTTCGCCTCCCTCCTTCCCACCACCCCATGCTCACACGTAGCAAAACGGGCAACTCAAAATCCATCAACCCGTTAACCTTTCACACTACCACAGCCCCAAATAATTCTACTAATCTTATCCACCCTCTCCCAAATAATCAACCGAAGCCCTCTCCTCACCCGTGTGGAAATCTGCCATGATAGATGAATTTAATGCACTTGTTGAAAACAAGACGTGGGACCTTGTACCTCGTCGGTCAAATATGAATATTATCAGATGCATGTGGATCTTTAAACATAAAACTAATGCAGACGGATCACTTGAACGTTACAAGGCTCGTCTTGTTTGTGATGGCAGGTCCCAACAGGTCGGAATTGATTGTGGCGAGACATTTAGCCCAGTTGTGAAGCCCGCAGCCATTAGAACGGTTCTAAGTATAGCCGTTTCTCATGATTGGCCAATTCACCAGTTAGACGTGAAGAATGCATTTCTTCACGGAAACCTTACTGAAACAGTCTATATGCATCAACCCATGGGTTTTCGTGATTCTCGTTTCCCAAGCCATGTTTGCAAACTCAACCGCTCGTTATATGGGTTAAAACAAGCCCCACGAGCGTGGTATCAACGATTTACCGATTTTGTCTCTACATTGGGGTTTCATCATAGCAAGACCGATCATTCTCTTTTTATTTACAGACAAGGATGTGACACGGCTTACATACTTTTATACGTAGACGACATCATTCTTACTACATCGACAGATTCGCTTCGTGATCACTTCATGTCTAAACTATCCAAGGAATTTGCCATGAAAGATCTAGGTCCTTTGTCTTATTTCCTCGGGATCTCTGTCACAAAGACAAGCTTAGGGTTATTGTTGTCTCAACAGAAATACGCAACAGAAGTTCTAGAAAGAGCCGGTATGTCTACTTGCAAACTAATTGCCACCCCATATGGTATGTCCAGGAAACTAAGTGCTCACGATGGTCCCCTCATTGATGATCCGACCTCCTATAGAAGCATTGCCAGAGCGCTTCAGTATCTTACTTTCACACGACCGGATTTGACATACGCTGTTCAGCAAATATGCATGTACATGCATGCCCCCCGGGCTCCACATCTTCAGGCTCTCAAGCGAATCCTACGGTATGTCCGAGGCACTCTCTCACTCGGTCTACATATTTATTAGTCCCCAGTCACTTCTCTTCTCGCTTACACAGATGCAGATTGGGCGGGTTGTCCCGATACCCGCCGTTCTACTTTCGGCTATTGTGTCTTCTTAGGGGATAATCTCTTGTCATGGTCATCTAAGAGACAAACCACTTTATCTCGTTCGAGTGCCGAGGCCGAGTACCGTGGTGTGGCTAATGTCGTCTCTGAATTATGTTGGATCCGCAATTTACTCTTTGAGCTTCAAGAACCGACTACTCGTGCATCAATTGTTCACTGTGACAATGTGAGCGCTATTTATCTTTCTGCGAATCCGGTACATCATCAGCGCACTAAACACATTGAATTGGATATTCACTTTGTTCGTGAGAAGGTTCAACGTGGGCAGATCAGGGTTTACCACGTACCTTCGCGATATCAAATCGCCGACATCTTCACAAAGGGTTTACCAAGGGTACTATTAGAAGACTTCCGCTCCAGTCTCAACATCCGACAACCTCCTGCTTCGACTGCGGGGCATATTAGAATAGATAATGTGTATCTTTTATATTAATTAGAATATTGTGATATGTATCCATTCCATATTTATAGGATCTCTTGTAAATTATATATACTGGAAAATGCTAATGAGAAAGACAGAATTTTACCCTCTATTAATATTTATAGTCAGTGTATCTTCTCAATAACCAATTTGCACTTTCACAGGCTGAATACGCATTGTGTTAGTGAGCCGTTGTGATTGCAACAAATAGGCAACTAAGTGTCCTCCACCCAATACATAGCTTCTTCAACCTCATTTTCGGGATACGATGAGCATCAATGCTTTCGCCAGGCAAATCCTTATCAATGGTGGAGGAATTCTTGAGCAAACAGTCTTCCTAGGAAGATATGCAATGGAAATGTCATCATCGATATATAAAGATTGGGTGTTCCCAGACCAAGCACTTCCTGCTGATCTTATCAAAAGGTATATGGATTATGGTTATTGGTTAACTCAGCATAACCACCAATCATTTTCTGCTGGTGATTGAAGATTACCCATATGCTGTAAAAAACAGGGGGGTAGCGATTCAAGATTCAAATTCTCCAAACGGATTACGTTTGGTGATTGAAGATTACCCATATGCTGTTGACGGTCTCGAGATTTGGTTTGCCATTAAAACTTGGGTTGAGGATTACTGCAGCTTCTACTACAAGAGTGATGAAATGGTTCATAATGACAGCGAACTCCAATCATGGTGGAAGGAACTTCGAGAAGAGGGCCATGGTGACAAGAAAAATGAGCCATGGTGGCCAAAAATGCATACTTGTCAGGATTTAATCGACACATGTACTACAATCATATGGGTGGCTTCTGCCCTTCATGCAGCAGTCAAATTTGGGCAATACTCTTATGCTGGATATCTCCCTAATCGTCCAACTTTAAGTCGCCGTTTTATTCCTGAACCAAACACACTAGAATATGATGAGCTTAAAGAAAACCCAGATGGTGTCTTTCTGAAAACAATAACAGCTCAGCTGCAAGCACTTATCGGGGTATCGTTGATCGAAATATTGTCAAGGCATCCATCAGATGAGGTGTATCTTGGGCAAAGAGAGAGTCCAGAATTGACTATGGATTCAGAGCCTTTAAAAGCATTTGAGAAATTTGGCAAGAAACTTAAAAATATTGAGGTTAGAATTGTAAAGAGGAACAATGATGAATCTTTAGAAAATAGAGTTGGAGCAGTTAAAGTACCCTATACCCTTTTGTACCCATCTAGCAAAGAAGGTCTTACAGGAATGGGAATCCCAAATAGTGTGTCAATATGAATCAATATTTAGTTTATGTAAAGTATTCTAATTTCCATTCGTTGGTATGTTTTGTTCGTTGTAAATTTCTATTGATTGGTCAGGTCCAACTTCCAAGAGATTTGAATAATGATTTTCTAGAGTAACATTGATTAAATGTCTAATTGCTAGAAGTTTATACAAAGCTACATATATATCACAAGAGAAATCGTCTATGATAGACATACTAATGTTAATACTAATAATTAACATTAGTTTAAAATTGAACATGATTAAGGTTTACTAAAATAAGACATTACATAGATAGTCAAGATCAATTAGAAAAATGAGTTTTACAATGCACATAATGCTTATATCATATCATTAGATAGAGCATCAAGCATTCATGTTTCTTCCGCTTAAACTTGGACTAATTCACATTCAGAGTACATGAAAGAAATTTTATTATGGAGCAGCATAGTGAAAGATACTTACGGTTTTAGAATCCCAAATATATGTAGATTGAAACACGGAACACAAAAGGTCAGCTCTGTGACCGAACTAGCTCAACCGCATCTGCCTCTCCCACCTAATATCCTCTGAAAACTCCATTAGAGCACCTCGGGGATCACCATTTGATAAAGATAAGTAGTACTGTGCAGTACCATCATCAACCTGCATGCTTCTCCTTAAGCTATCAAGCACCCTTCTTTTCCCACGTTCAGATGTCACCTTATTAGACACATGAGCTGCCATTTTCTCAGGTGAACCTTCGGGATACAACACTGCAACTTCCCTTTTAGCATGAGCATCCACTTCTATGTAGCATGTACCGCCAATGAGAATGTCAGGCGTGTTTACAGGGATTAACAATCTGTCCCTTGAATGTATCCCGTAGTCACTCATCATGTTGTTTAGGCGTTTTATGTCCGTAACCTAAGAAAGAAACAGAGTTCATGACAACTTTAGCCACATCACATACATCATATAGCAATCAAGTAGTTCTAACCAAGATCAGCAAAAACTGTGAAATTGACAATCATAAATCACTAAAAGCACAAAACTATCGGATATTATATCCACCGTTTTTATCTACACAACAAGAGCAACTTGATACAGCTTGATGAAGATGAAACTGGATGTTTTTTTACAAATCGTCACACCAGTCTCTGCTGCAACAACATCAATAAATCAAACAAACCACAAAAATGGTGGATTCAAAGGCCAATTGGAATTCACATGATCTTGAGGCTAATTATTTACATACACAAATGTTCAAACTAATAAATTAATGAACAAATAACACAGACAAACAGAAATCGAGGAAACCTGAACGGTATACTTGACGGCAAGGCTAGCAACAGTATCACCACGAATCAACCGATGCGAATAGCGAATCGAGATAGACTATTATCTCTCCAGAAGCTACCGGAGCTAGGATTCCCAATCAAATCCTTCAGCTTCCACGGCTTCTTGAAAGCCCTAACATGAATCTCCCTATCAGAAGCCACCGAGCTCCACAGCCTGCATACGCATGCGGATCGTGCTAGGTCTGCCACCGGAAGCTTTTCGAAGATCGTACGGAGGATATCTTTGCAAATTAGAGCCTCGAAGTTTGAATTCATCGGAGATATGGTGGCTGCGGATGCCATCGGAGAAGATGAAGATGATGTTGTTAGTGATGGTGATGGTGATGGTGATGGTGATGGTGATGGTGATGGTGATGGTGATGAGTGTAGGATTAGGGTTTGTTGTTGGAGTGGTTGGAGGATATCTTCTTCTTCGCTACAGCATCCCATTTCTAGATAGACAAGTTAACGGATTCGAAAGGAAGTTATGTGTGTTACGTGGATGCACTACTTACCCTGTAAATTTGATCAAACTATTGTCATCTTCCGCGCGAGAGTTTGGCTTTCTCATCTTTTGAAGTGATTTTGCTCGTTGTCATTTTGTCTTGTCGGAAATCATAAAATCGAATACCGAAACAGATTCTGATAATACCAATAACGGAAAAAATGATGTTCATTTATAATCGATTCGGTTCGTCGCAGAACCGTAACAGTAACTGCACTTATTATAGCCTAATATACAAAAACACTCGATTTTAAATACAATTTCGTTTTAAAACAAGTTATATTGAAGCATTGACAAAAAAAAATATAAAGATAACCGCACATTTCATTTTTTTAAATTAATGAATGGAAAATATTATAGAAATGCAAAAATTATTAGAAAATGAAACGTTTTTAAAGCATGACTCATATATGATAAAGGGTGAGGTTATTCTACAAAGTGTATTTTTGCTACAAAGTGTGAGAAGACACGATGAGGCTAAAAAAAGTCACAAAAAAATTATATCTCACAATCTAAATCGAATTTCAAAAAATACTTCGGAGTCTCTGTTCATCTCGTCGTCCTCTTTAGAAAAAATAATAATAAATAAAAAAAATTCATTGTGTCTTTTATGACACAATGACGTCATTGTGTCTTTCATAATGACACAATGACGTCATTGTGTCTTTCATAAATGACACAATAAAAAAAGTTAATTTTTTATTTTTTTTTCGTTTATTTTTTTTCTTAGTGAGGACGACTAGGGGAACAAAAGCTCGGAATTACTTTTTTGAAGTTCGATTTAGATTATGAGATATAATTTTTTTTGTTACTTTTTTGACTCATTGTGTCTTCTCACACTTTGTAGAAAAAATACATTTTGTATTTGAACCTCTTTCTATGATAAATGGGTGAAAATGAAAATAAAATAAGTAAATAAAATCTAAAGCTATTAAACTTTAATAGGAAAGTTTTAAAAAACCAAAATTTTGTATGGTAAATTGAGGGACTAAAAATACCATTGCACTAAAATCTTGTAGTTAACCAAAACAACAAAATGCATTTTAGCATTCAGTTGTATTTTACTGTATAAAGTTTAAATAATTTACTCTTGGTCTATCATATAGAAAATGAAACTCTTATTGTCGAAACTTAAAAATCTTAAAATTACATGTAACCAAACGTCTTCTTATGTATAATCAATAATTAATCTACTATTTATCAATTACTAAAGAAAATTATAAAACATAATATATTTTGTAGTCAAAGTTGTTTATACCTTATGACATGAGTACATAGAAGTATACTGTGTAAACGAGGAAACATGTGTGGCTAAAATATAAAATCATCAAACATTCTTGTAGCTAAAGTTCCTAAATTATATAGAGTATAATTGTAGAAGTATATATTTTCATAATTTGTTAATTTTATCGTTGGTGATGCTTTATTAGCTTTCAATCTTATGTAAAGATTTTGAAAAGTTGGATCGCTTAATGAATACACCTTGAATGATTCCTGGTATTTGCGTAAGTTTCACTTTTCGTTACTAATGTACGTAAATTACTATTGAATCGGGTCCTATTTTAACTCTTTTTTTTTTCTAGATGAAGTAGTTTTTATGGGCAACTGGTTAGTCTCAAGTGCATCTAATCCACATCAATTACTGCATTGTTTTTTTCTGGCCTCGGGCTTGAGAATCAACCTTTCAAAAAGCAGTTTGTACAACACATGTATCTCGGAGGCTGATTTTTTCTCTTATGGCTGATTTTTCTTATGGCTGATTAAAGGTTCTTTCCTCTTACATATCTAGAGATGCAAGTAGGTGCCAATATGAACATGGTAGCAATTGACGGCCCATCATTGAATCATTTTGAAAGAGAATGTCATGCTAGAAGGCCAAAATTTATCCTACGGTGCAAGAGAATTACCCTAATCAACGATGTTCTAAACGCACTACCAACTACCTATTTATCTCCCTATAGAGTCCCAAACAAGTTTTTGATCAATCGAAGAAGTTGTGTAGTGGGTGGGCCAGAAAATAAATAAAACATGTTAGGTTTCTCAGCACCAAGCAACAAAAGAAAAGAACCATGTGTGTTTTTTGTGATGATTATATGGAAAAAAGTAAACGATGTCTATTCTCTTGCAGACTTGCACAATCAATTTGGGATGCTATTGCTCAATTGTGTGGGATTAATCCCTTAGTTACGTTCTAAATTAGCGACATTCTCAAAATGACAGTTACTTCAAAAAATTTTGGGCAAGAAACGATATGATCTTCAAGTTACTTTACGTTGCACATAAAGGCAAGAAACAATATGATCTTCAATAGCATTCACAAAAATTCCACTAGACTACTCGAGGAAATAAAAAAATTTAGGCTTCTTATGGATAAAACATCGAGCAAAGATGGCATCGATCACTTGGGATCAATGGTGTTCGTTCACATTTCAATCATAGTCTCAATTTTATGTTTTTGCTTGGTTTCTTGGTGTAATTTTGCAAGCTCCTTGTTAGGCAATTAATAATAATAATAAAAATTTGTTGGTAGTTAAGAAAAACTAACAAGATTTGTAATGAAATACAGTTAATATATGTAAAATCTCTAAGATTTTTTAGTCAATAAACACAAACTATGCTTAATGAGTAAGTAAACAAAATATAAGTTCACACAATTTTCAAGTATACTTGATTCAAATAAGCTACAAATTAAGTGTTATTGTATAAGATGCAAATCAAGCAGTAATTTTAAACCTATACAAGATTAAAATATATTATATTTGAGTTAATCTACATCGTTCGTTCTATGATACTGACTAATGGCATACTAAAGTTATCGATCTTCACATTATGACATACCATGAATGTGAACTCTAATTGAATACATCAAAAGTAGAAACAAAACAAAGAATACATAAAAAAAAAACAAAGAAGCAGCATAATTCAGCATATCTGGACGTTGGAAGTTGCCGATCGATAGACTTATCATTCAATCAAGCTAAGTGTATAGAACTGTTTAACCCCTTGATATATCCTAAAAAGTATCGTTATTTTAAACATGAACTCAAGAAATAACATGTTCGGTTAGAGAATGCATTTATTTGATTTGGTTAAGAAAATCAATATTCCTTCTAGGTAGTTAAGAACTCAACAAAAGAAAAAGAATATCCTATTTCTACATTGACGCAACAACCACCACCACTACAACCCCCACCATTGCCCCACAACTACCATATCGACTTTTTCTTTACACCGGCAGGACAACTACTATCATATTAAAGTTTAACAAAAGAGGTAACTACACGACTAGTCTTGTGGTATATCCATATTACAAGATAGGTTTCAACCTTTGAGAAATTCAACCTTGGTCCCAGTGATTTGCAAATCATAACATCGGTAGTCATTAGAGTGGATAGTAGTTAGGTTTTTATATAGATATTTTAAGTTTTTGTTGTTGTTGTCATTCTCATCTCCCCTAAAAAACCCTAACACCCCGTTAGCATCACCATAACCACGGCGACCACCACCCAAATCGCACCATTGTAGCGTCACACTCAACCACCACTGTCGATAACCACCATCATCATCGGACCGCCACACTCATTTTATTCCACCCTTAAAAAAGTTAATTTCACATTAAAGTTAATCAAATTCTTTCCACCTAAACAAAATTAAAACAAATAGATCTCATGTCATGGTACACAAACGACATACCGGCGGAAATCTTGATTAAGTGGGTGATGTAGTGATGGGTCTTGATCCAGTGACTCGTGTCATGGACGTAGAGAGGTGATGTCGTGATGGGTCAATATCATCAACTAGAAAACAACAACCCTTACCATATATTCTCATGAGAAAGTGTCGGTTTTGTCCGTTTTTATATGATTTCGATTTAACGTTATAGGGTTTCCCAAATTTGGTGATTTTGGTCAAATGTTAGTATAGGGTTCTCAAATCTGGTGATTTTGGTTCGATCTAGGCCTGATAGAGTGGTGATTTACGAAGCAAGTCTGGAAAAAGACCAGAGGTGTGGTGGTGGTGAAGTTTGCCTACTTTGGCTTTTATAATTATACAGACGGTTTTCAAGGGAAACAAAGGGTGACCAGCAGTGATGATGAATGCGAAGGGTGTGGTGGTTTACTGGTAGCTGGAACCATATTAAATTTATAATAATAGTATTAATTTTGGTTTTGCTTTTGGATTTGAATTTTTATTTTAACTTTTTTTTATTATAAAGGGTATTTTAGTCATTTCACACCCATTTAACTGAAAAATTTAACGTTCGTCATGTCTAGGGATCACTTATGTGATTATTTGATAAATTTTTTAGACAAATGATGCAATTTTTTTAATAGTTGGGACCAGTACTACAATATGAACATATCAAAAAAAATCAACCGTGTAACTTAATAAAATTACCAAATATGATTATTTTTCTTTCAAATCCAAAATTCAAATTCTTTTAACAATTATAATCTTTTAATAAATTTATATTCCAAATTGAATTTCTTAAAATTCTACTTCACCGATCAAATTCACTACAACACATGTGAGTATCAGAGACAAACGATTCAACCTACAATACAGTAGCAAAAATAGTTACCGATAAGAATATATCGGTGATGCTCTGTTAAAATATAGACGTCTATTAGAACATGTAAAACTATATTGTGTAGTAGAACTAAAAATTAAGTTTATAATCAACTGCAAGACCGTTAAAGGGTGGTCAATGCAACAGTTTCACAAGGTGGAGAGACTTGGAACACTTAGTAGATCAAATAGGAAACCGGCTTAGATGAAATAAAAACACTTAAAGAAGAACAATAACAAGAAAAAATAATATGGTTTTCGAGAATGATGTATATTGCTCTCAAGTTCTTAAAAGTGTTACAAATCTTGAAAATAAATACATGTACTTGAGATACTTTATACTACATCTTACAGCCGGCCATACTTTGAAGGCCAGTTGGAAACACTAATCTAGACAACAAGATCAATGTAGAGTCAAAAAGGCAGATTGCCTTTTTGACTAGTGACTATGGCATGCCATAACTCACATCCTTATCTAATATAAAAAGGATAAAAGTACATAGTTGGAAAGTTACAGACTCAACACCTTAATCTACAATTGACAAAAGCATGGACTTTTCACCAACTCATGCTAGTTGGTGTGTCTTCAGAGATGGTAGCGGAAAGGTGTTTCAGCTTTTGTCAAATAATGTCAGAGAATACATGCCTCCTTTGTCTTGTGGAAGAAATCAGTTTTTGGCTTTGGAAGACTTTGACTTTGGAGCTTCGAAAGACTTCATCTTTGGCTTCGGAAAAATTGGTCTTTTGGCTTCGAAAGATTTGATACTTAGCATAATTCTCTGAGATATATCAAATCTTCCGAAGTGCTTTCCTAGTACTTTCACATGTGCATGCTGAGAGCTCTTTTGGTTGCTCTTTGGTTGCATCAGCTTTTAAGTGTATTCTTTACAAACTCCCCCTATGCTGATGCTACAAAACTAAAGAGACCTTTGAGTCTTGATCTTCATCTGTTGATAGTACTTTTCAAAATCAAGACCATTCCCTTCATCATCAATTGGTCACGATTCCTCAGACTCTCAAAGTATCTTCTCATGTCATAGAGATCATACAGAGGAAGGTCAAGTATGTTTTGCCAGAAGTATATGTCTTGACCCTCTTGATCTCTATTGACATATCATCTGTCTAGGTTAGTAGCAAACACCCAAGACACAATGGGTCTCTCAGTAGCAAGAGGCTCTACTTGTATGGGAGTTGGATGAGCAGCCTCTTCTTGATCACCCTCAGGATGTTCAGACCTATCTTGAGGTACAGAGGTAGATGCCTTAAACTTCTTCTTCTTCTTCTTGTCCCTTCTTATAGCCATCCTCTTCTTCTTTCTGTACTTTAACTGAGAAGGCTAGCCTGCAGCACCAGATGGTTCTTTTTGTCCTTCTCAATTGGCTCATTTTCCTTCACAGGTTTAGAAGGAAAGGGATCAGGACCCTGCTATGGATCATGAAGCTAACTATGATGCAGCGCTAGATCCAGGTTGTGTTGTGTCTTGGGGCTTAACCTTGACCTCAGCTTTTAGGTGCAGCCTGACTTGGTGGAGAATACAAGTCAACCAGCTCACCCCTTTTGATCTTCTCCTGATCACTCTAATGTGCTCATCCATAATGGATAGAGATATTGGACCAAGTCTCCTTTCGGAGAATCATACAGCTTCAAGAGCTCACCATCTTTGTCTATCAACAGATTTCTCAGATTTGATCTGATGGGGCTCTTGACGTTACAGCCTCTTCCCCCATCTTCCTCTATCAACTTTTTGCTCTTTTAGCACTTGTTGCTCTAGCTGCTTGAGATATTCAAAATTAATGTATTCATATGATAAGGAAGAAGGTCTGCCCTGATAGAGACCTGTGACACTTAGGTAGGTTATCATATTTTGCCTGTCTTATTCCCTACTACCTGAGTTTGTTGTGCGTCGCCATAGCCATAGCCTCTGCCTCAGGACTTTCCTAAACTAGGGAGAGGTATAGCTTTATAGAGTCTTTTTCTCCTCCTTTTTCCTTGATCTTGAGGAGCAATTCTACATCCTCAGCTTCCCTCATCTTCTTTGACACTTCTATGTCAGCAGTTCATTTAGTTCATCCAAGGAGAGAGATGAGGTCATCAACATTGAAGTTCCTGGACCCCAAATATTAATCTGGTTGCTCTTTAACTCATCATCTTGTGCTTGGACTGGGGGCCCTGATAGTAGCAGTTTCATTGCCAAGGGAGGGTCCCACTTAACTCTTCCTCCTCCTCTCCCCTCCTCCTTCCTCTCTCTTCTTCCTCTCCTCATTCTCAGACGGTCATTTTGACTTTTTTGTCACTGAGTGCTGTTCTAAGTACTTGAGTGAGAGAGAGGTGTTTGGCCTATGCTAGTGCCTTAGCTTGGAAATCTGTTAGAGAGAGGTACCTACAGCTCAGATCCTCAACCACTCAGACCTGATCGTAAGTTTGTTTGAACCGTTTGACTCAACGTCACAGCTTCACCAAGGTTTCATTTTAAGCTAATCTTAGGGTCCACTCAGCATCCAATTGACCAACAGTCTTACCTCTAGCCTCTGTCTATATATTTGGATCTCAACTTGAACTCTTCAAGCACCATTTCTTGTATTCTCTCAGCTAAACTTGCAGCTTACCTGGATTGACTTGGGGTGGCAAGTGGCAAGTCAACTAGAGAGAAGCTCTCATACTATCTCAGGTTGTAGAAGTTGAATATTTCTTGTTGTCCCTGAGACCTAGAGATTACCAGGGCTCTCTTTTAGCATCATACCTCCATTCCACTATTGGATTTTTAGCAGGGTGAGATGGAGTAGGCATTGCCCTTGGTATACCCTTCTCAAAAAGCTTTGAATGAGTGAGTCCACATCAATATGGACCCAAGAAGGTTCTTGAGTATGGATAACTGCAAGTGAGGGTGGTGAGTCTCCATGTCCATACTCTAGGAGGAACTCTAGGTTCTGTGATGAAGATGAAGATGAAGATGAACGTGTGGTGGGCAAACCCCAACAAAATTGATTTCCATCCTTGATCCCTCGCACAGATCAATGAACCTTGCACCTAGGTGAGGAGCACATTGTCACACACTCAATTTTCACAAATACGGTTGTACCGTTAGGCGCATGACATAACAAGATCTCAGCCGATAGTTACACAAACGATATAATAATTACAAAACATAATTCTAATGTTATAGAATAAAACCCAAACCACAATTTAATAATGAATTTAAATAAAATATTTGCGGAAGCAAAATCAGTTACTAGATAATAACTTCAAACAACGCAAAACATGCGCACCCAAATAAATGTAGTTTGCAGAAAACATGTTTAACCGTTTAAATCAATAAGTAATGTATGCAATAATGAAATGCTCCTAGTCATGCACACCTTAAGAACCTAAAAGAAACATGCTAAAGTGTCAACACAGGATTGGTGAGTTCAAACGTTTTGATAAACAGTAATAAGTCAAAAATAACATATCCTGCAAACAAAGTAATATCAGTAGATAGCTAGTCTACATAATAAATTACATAGTGTATGAAGTTCGTAATGAAAGCTAACAAATATAAGTATGCCTCGGCTGTGGTTACCAGACTACAGCAACATAAATTAGGTCAATTAAACACCCGTTTGACATGCAGTCGTGCTAGCGTAACTAGCCAGAGTGGGGTTTGTCAAACCTATTAGATCTACTCAGAATCACCTCCCTAAAGTACATAAATTAACGGTTCAAAAGTGAGTACTTAAATTGATATAACACTAGTAAACATGTAAATACAGTAATACTGATATAATAAAAGAACATTTTAGAAGAACATGTTTCTTTTCTCCAAAAAAAATATAAGTAAAGTGGGATTGTAAACTCTCCTTAAATAGCACAAATGATTAGGTCTCCTAGTACCTGAATGCATATTTAATGTCTATTAATATTAATTTACATTAGAACTGTACGGTTTCGCGTTCTCGACTCGGCTACAATGCATGTCATTAATGTTCCCCTACTTACATGCAAGTACAATCATACACAACTAATGCAAGTATAAAACCCAATTATTCACACATAACCCGGATCATACATGAAAGTACTCGTTATATATAATTATTTATATAACGTTTTTCAATAATAAAACCCATATGTTTAGTAATACATAACCTACACGTCTTAATGCATATTCATTCATTCGTAATTCGTTTATTGTAATTTACACATATGAATTCTTACACCACACTATATATTACATCTAACCCACGCACATATATAATTTATATGATTAACGCACACATTAACTAGTTTACACAATACACACCTAAATAATATATATATATATATTATACACACACATTACATCCACACCACCACATGTATCCACATCTACATAATATATATATATATATATATATTATATAATATATATATATATATATATATATATATATATATATATATATATATATATAACCATGAATACTTATCTAAACATGCATATACACCATCTACTCACATTCTTTTCTTTTCCTTGAATCATCGAACACACGTACACACATTATATATTATATACATATATATATATATATACATATATATATATATACATATATATATATATACATATATATATATATATTATATATATATATATATATATATATATATATAATATATAATATATTATATATTATATATATATAACCATGAATACTTATCTAAACATGCATATACACCATCTACTCACATTCTTTTCTTTTCCTTGAATCATCGAACACACGTACACACATTATAATTATATACATTGCTTTCACATGTACATTCACAAATGAGACTATACATACTTCCAACATGAATTATTCGAATATGAATCATTTACTACCATCGCAACAATGCTTTTACATTCAAGAACATACATGCTCGACAACATCAACATGCCTACAGAAGCACGCAACAAACCTATAAATATATACACGTACATACATCGAACAATAGCACACACAACACCCGCATACATGCGCATTGCCAACATCCGAATACCACCATACCCGCACCCTTTTCCCGTACACTAGATCGCGCGAGGAAACCGTAGCCCGAACCTGAAACCGTGACATAACGATATACGAGTAACAAGTGAACAATCTTACCAAGCGAGTTGTGAAGGAATAAGACTCCGTGCGACTACCGAAACGATGACGGTGATTGTCGATTGCTGTTGTTGACCGGATCAACATGGCTGTAGCGTGGCGGTGCTGATGGTTGTCTAGAGACTCATGGTTGTAGATGGGAACGGCTGCCGGAGTTGCACAGGGCGGTTAGGCTGACGACAATGGGCGATTAGGGTTGCGAATGGAATGTGTGAATTGAACGGAAGTCGTGGGGTGGGGGTCTTGGGTAATTTTGTAACTAAACAAGTTTGAGAAATTACCATTTTAGCCCGCCCAAATTAATATAATTAACTTAAACCCAAATAATTTAATTAAATCTAATTACATAACAAGTTTAAATAATTAGGCAAATTACATGAGAACGTAACGTAATAAAGGTTGGGTTAACGACGTTAACCTGAAAGTACGAGGTTTCACACACGTAAGAAAGATAATTTGACACAAATCTTACTTGAACCACCACCTTGTGGTTCCCTAGGCAAGGAACACAACTATCTAGGCGAGGAGGTTCAGCCATTCTACCGAAGTAGTTGTTCTTACAGGGAAAATTCCATTTGAGTAGGGCCAGCCTTACGGAGAGAAATACCACAATATAATGTTTATTGTGATACGAAAAATGAGCTTAAATATGGAGACGCAAGCGAATAGAGTAATCCTTACTGTTATGACCCGAAAAACATAGAAGATATTGTCCATCGAATACTGCAATTATTCATGACACAACTTTTTACTTTTTATACACATTTTTTATAATACGTGATGATTAACTAATTTGTGAAGGACAATTATTTTTAAAAAGACAATTCCAGAACTTTTACTCGAACGATATGTTTAATGTCAATGTTGAAGAGGCAAGCATACTAGTCAAATTAGAAATTATTATTTGTTATTTTGTTTTTTAATCCATATATTTAAACACTAAGTTCTCTTTAATATTTCACATCTTAGTTTAATAGTAGTCAATTTAGAATTTCCCAGCCTCACATGTCCTCTTTCTATGATCCATAGTATAGAATATTTTATGTGTCAATAATAAACTATTAGGTAATCAATAATAATTTTGTTTCCCTTTATAATAACTTACACACTGTTTCAATTTCGTTAAGAAAAGAGAAACATGAATTTAAATCATTGGTAGCCGTTAGTTTACCGTTCTACGTTTTTAAGAAGGATACAAATAAAAAAATCCAAGCAAAGTAATGTGTTGAAGTTATTCACTGGCGGTGATCATTTCATTGGTTCTCTCAATATACATCATCATTTTGCAGAGAATTACTTGTTATAGGCGACACTAATGGTTGGCTTGAGACGAATGTAAGCAATGTTATTAGAAATTTACATTTGTTAATTTTATTATCATTGTAAGCAATGTTATTAGAAATTTACATTTGTTAATTTATTATCATTGTGTTTAATTTCATCTTATGATTTGAGCAGCATATATGTGCGTAGCAGAACTATCTATTAAGTTAGTGACCTTCAAATGCATGATGGATAACTTACCTCCTTGGTTTAGTATTCTTTTAATGGAAAAAAAAAGTTATCTTCATTTCTAGACGGTCCTGACCCTGTTGTATCCATGTAATTGTGATGTTGATGAGATAACTATAAAATTAATTTATACTTTTGTATTAAATCATATACTTTTGAAGGTTTAGTTGTTACATTTATTTATTCCATTGAACATAACCTATGATACGCATATGGAAACACATTTTGATTGCCATGTCAATTGATTAAGCTCTCTTAGATATAATTGCTAACTTTAGATTATCATCTATGCACTATTTAAGCTTTGATAGAAACCATGTCCTAGACACTCCACTCTTAATTTTTCTAGCACCATATGCAATTGATAAAATCTAATTATTTCTATCCATACTTACCGCCAAAAATATGGTGCCCGAAAAACTTTCCTTTTGAATGTGCCCGTTACTATGAAAGGCCATAAAAAATACACAAAACTTTGAATCTAAATAAAAAGTTAAAATATATAGTATTATGAACATATTATTAAAAATAACTTAATTAAAAGTTACTTACCGCGGCACTGATCACAACAAAGAACAATTCAAAACGTCTCATTTCATCTACCGCAATGTGAGTGATCATACCCGAGTTTGCCTTTCTAAAATAACAGTAAATAAGAAGATGTGAGAATGATTCTCTAGAGATCCTTTTAGACTTTTAAGCGCATAAGCCTTACTTCGCCAAGCTTGAATGTAGGATAGGCTAACTTTGAATCTCTCTTTAATAGTATTCATAATTTCCTTACCCTGATATATTCGACCACTATCTTTCAGCTGGTCTTTAATAATATGACCTTACATTTTTTTTTTGCTTGTCAATATTGGGATATTTTTTTGGGTTCTTGAAAATGTATGTACGATTTAAAGTATCTAACCTGAAATATTCTAGTATTTATAAAAAATACGTCTTATATGCTAATCGCAACCATTGTGTGACAACCGAGTTTTCTGGTTAACACCGTTTCAATAACTCCATCTCTCTACTATTTTATAATAAATAAATTTTATCATTATTAAATGAAAAGAATCATTGTTATATTATTACTAATAACAATATTTTTTTATGTAATCTAGTCAACCCAACCCATAACCGGCCCAACCCAAAAGCCCATGAAGAACCCTTAATCATGCAAAATAATCACCATGCAAACCCTAGCATTTTTTTCCTCTCATTGCTGTAAACCCTTTCCCTCACCCTCTCCCTCTCGGTCGATCTCTCCCCACCCCAAAAACCGTCGCCGATCACCGCCTTTCACCCCCAATCGATCATCATCTCTTCCCATACGCTCACCCCTTTGATCCTCAAGCCTCTACAACGTGATTGTCCTACTGTCACTTCGAGTTACAAGGTAAGAATCAAACCCTAGGGGCTGCGTTTTGCTATGTCATGCATGTTACATGTGTTACACCTTGATTTGATCTTGTCTTGTTACGTTGCTTGTTAAAAATCATTACTTTGGTGCTATGATCGATATAAACCCAGATTAGGGTTGTTTAGGAGGCTGGAAATCGATTATTGTGGGGGTAAATGGCTGTGTTGGTCGATTATTATGAGAAAACAAAGTTATCGGGTCGGGTAATGGTCATTGGAAAGAGTTTGAATATGAATCGTATGGTTGGGTTTTTCTAAAGCCTACGAACGTGCAAAAATACTTGGATGAGTATCTAAACTTTTTGTTAAGTGATAACATGGCCTTGTGAAGTCATTGAACATTATTAGGATGCATGTTTAGTCTAAACTTGATGTTTTCTAATTTTGGCAGAATCTGTTAGTCAACTTGTGCACGATGTAACTTGATGATAATAAACAAAATCACTGCGTTTCATGGGTCCAAATTGTGCACAATGTAACTTGATGATTCAACTCAAGATAGTGTACAGATAAATCGTAACGAATTTTTGTGTGAATGGTTGCCAAAGCTGAGTTTGTGTGTTGAATTGGGTTGAGCTTTATGTGTTATGACTTGGGCAATGTAAGCATATATGGTGCACAAACTTATAAACCTATTTGTGTAATAGGTTGAGGTTACTGTTGTGGTATTTGGTTTCATTTGTCAGCCCTGCACCCTAAGGTGAGTTTACAGCCTCACTTTTCATACTATACTCTCTTTTGGGGGAGAGAAACATGCTGATTTTCATAAACTGTACGTTACGTTAGATTTGTAATACTGCATACACTGGTGTACTTTTGTGATACCACTACGCCTCATTCGGACCGTTAATATGGTATTAGCGAGGTGATTGTTAGTAGATCTACTGGGTTTGACAAACCCTGCCCGGGCTAGTCGTGCTAGCTTGACTGGAGGTCAAACAGGTGAATGGTTAGCCTGTTTTACTGTGCTGTGGTTTGGTACCCACAACATACATTACATTATTACTGTCAGCTCGGTTGTGAAATTCATTCACATAGTGACTTATTGTGGGCTAACTACCTACTTATATGCTTTGATTACTAAATTTGGATTTCATTACTGATTCTTACTATTTTCTGTTAAACCTGTGAACTCACCAACTTTGTGTTGACACTTTAGCATGTTTCTTTCAGGTTCTCAGGATGCGCACGATTAGGAAAAATCTCATTCATGCATTCATCATATGGGTCAAATGAACATTTCTTTTTCTCTCATGAACATTATTTCATTGGTTTGTGCGTGTTGCGCCATTTTAAATTGAGATTAATTATGCTTCCGTAACTATTATTATGTTTACATTAATAACTCTATCTTTGGGAAATTTCAAACATTAACAACTAATTATGTTTTGTAATTGACGTGTCGTTTGGTGTAACTAGTGGCTGAGATCCTGATATGTCACACGCCTAACGGTAATACCCCGTTTGTGGAGATTGAGGGTGTGACAGATTGGTATTAGAGCCATTGGTTATAGCAAACTAAATTAACATTGCATTTTAATCGCATTGCAGTTAGACTATAGCCTGATGCCTTAGTTACATGCATATAGACACGTTTAGCTTTGTTAGCTGGCCTTGTTTGCTTTGCCTTGCTGGATTGCTTGCCTTTGCTCATTCTAGTGAGCATTTGACTACCGGGATGGTGTCTTCAACTTCTCATGTTAAGTCTATGGGGAAAGGCCAATTCGTCCTAATTCCCCGTTGTTACCGCCTATTCCTTAGCGCGGGTGACTCCAAGTTACTGTGAGTCAAGAGAAAGTTAATTACGATTAATGATTTACCGAACCTTTTACATCATACCTTTCAGAGTCGGATACAATACCATTGGTACTTGACTTGGATGGTTCATCGGGAGCATGTTCTGCCTCCTGTCAAATGCTTTCTCAAAACGAGAGCTACTTCTGTCATACTTTCTTTATCTACATTGCCACTTCTCTTCCCTGCCCTGCCATGTGGAGCAGGAATAGCTGCACTGGCGGTTACCATAGACATTGGCAGACAACTTATCAGGGTTTACTTACGATAATACTATCATACCCATCTAACCTGAGTACATCGACGGTTTCTTGTCCAAGTGAATGCTTTCCTTACTGATTCCTTCGTACAAACTTGGTTAACTGACCTTTGGTTTAATGACAATATCTTTGATACTTCTATCATTGATAACACTCTGTACTTGACAAGGTATGTTAGCTTGGATGGGAGGAACCAGGGGTGACCATGCAAAGCAAATTACCATTACGGGTGCATACGTAATTGTAATTTGTCGTGCATGAGAAGTCTGGCGAACTCTGTCGGGTGATAACGGTCATAGTCAGTACAAATTTTCATTTTTATATTTTGGGACATGAGAGTCTCGATTCTCATAAAACTTCACTTTTGATATGGAGACAATCCTTCATTTCTACTCTTATGAAATTTCTCATCTGCCTCGAGCTTTAATGAGATTCATATTATGGCATTAGTCCTAGTCTCTATGAGATGTTGCTCTTTCTAGTATTTCAGTGATCGTGCAATACTATCTATCTACAACGTGCGAGGTCCTCGAAAAATAGTAACGAAGTGATGATACTCTCTACACATGTATTTTCTAATCATTGGATTGACATTAAGACTTAGAGTCTTGGCAGGTTGAACATCCTAGCTTTCCTTTCATTTGGTATTTATCATGTTTCAGCATATTTTACGTTTCCCAATGGTGGGATTCCAATTGGATTTTCCTGGTTGATTACATTAGGCGTATAATCGATTAGCAAAGTGTTGTGACGACCCCGTCTGCTACCTCTCTGTGTTTCCGCTTGCAACAATTGCATCTAGCATCGTAATGGGCCATGTAATAAGAACATCTGTGAGCGTTGTAAGAATTCGGTCATGCCATTAAGAACCTTCGTGTGAATATTCCGGCCAAGTCACCTCAGCCACAAGAATCATAAAGAGATGTTACGAGTGTGGTCAAGCTGGACACATCAAAAGGAATTGCCCAAAGCTGAGGAAAAACAATGGCGGTGGTAATGGTACTAACAACTACAATGGCAATGGGAATGGCAATGGCACTAGTAATGGAGATGGTGGTGCTAAGAGTAGAGCATTCGTCATTGGTTTAGGTGAGGCTCGAAATGATCCTTCCACTGTAACTGGTAAATTTCCTGTCAATGGTTGTTTTGCCTTTGTACTGTTTGATTCTGGTACTGATAGGAGTTTCATTTCGCATAAGTTCAGTCGATATTTAGATGTTAACTCTACAGCCTTAGACACGAACTATACAGTATAATTAGCTGACGGTAAGATCATAGAGTCTTCTCATATATACCGGGGTTGTAAGATAGGTCTGTCTGGACACGATTTTGATATTGACCTCCTATCTATTACGCTTGATAGTTTTGATGTCGTTGTTGGCATGGACTGGTTGTCCATAAACCAGGTCGAAATCATTTGTCGCTAGAAGCTCATCCGTCTACCCTTGCCTGATGGAACAATACTCACAGTGGAAGGCGACAGGAGTGGTGTTGTGGTCGACATCATCTCTTACATGAAGGCTTAGAAGTGTCTGAGAAAAGGGCATTTGGCGACTATGGCTTTAGTTACTGAGATAACCACTGAGAAGAAGTGACTGGAAGATATTCCTGTTGTTAATGATTTTCCCGAGGTATTTCCAGAAGACTTGCTTGGTCTCCCTCCATACAGGCATGTAGAATTCCAAATTGAGCTGGCACCGGGAGCTGCTCCGATCGCTCGGGCGCCGTATCGTTTGGCACCGAACGAATTAAAAGAGTTGTCTAAGCAGTTGCAGGAATTGTTAGACAATGGATTCATACGTCCCAACTCTTCACCCTGGGGAGCTCCAGTACTTTTTGCGAAAAAGAAAGATGGAACCTTCAGAACGTGTATTGACTACCGGGAGCTGAATAAGGTGATGATCAAGAACAAATATCCACTTCCACGCATTGATGACCTGTTTGACCAATTGCAAGGATCAAGCTACTATTCCAAGATCGATTTGAGATCGGGTTATCATCAGTTACGGGTTCGGGAGGAAGACATCCCGAAGACGGCATTCCGAACTCGCTATGGACATTTTGAGTTCGCGGTTATGCCTTTTAGACTGACCAATGCCCCAGCAGTTTTCATGGACCTCATGAACCGTGTTGGCAAGCCTTATTTGGATAAGTTTGTTATTGTCTTCATTGACGACATACTAATTTACTCTCAGAATAAGGAAGATCATAAGGAACACTTGAGAATCATTCTAGATCTGTTGAAGAATGAACAACTTTATGTAAAGTTTTCAAAATGCGACTTCTGGATGCGAGAAGTGCAATTACTTGGGCATGTGGTGAACAAAAGGGGGATACATGTAGATCCTTCAAAGATTGAAGCAATCAAGGATTGGCCGACACCAAAAACGCCTACTGAAGTGCGGCAATTCCTTGGTTTGGTGGGCTGTTATAGACTATTTATTGAAGGATTCTCAAGTTGGCACAACCTTTGACTGTCCTAACTCACAAAGGAACCACCTACAAATGGGGCAGCAAAGAAGAATTCGCATTTCAGGCACTTAAGGACAAACTCTGCAGCGTGCCGATCCTAGCTTTGCCAGAAGGGACTGATGATTTTGTTGTTTATTGTGATGCATCCATTCAGGGTTTGGGATGTGTACTGATGCAACACAACAATGTCATTGCTTATGCATCTAGACAGCTCAAGGTGCATGAGAAGAACTACACAACGCATGATCTGCAACTAGGAGCTGTAGTGTTTGCCTTGAAGATCTGGAGGCACTACTTATATGGAACCAAGTGCACAATCTATACAGATCACAAGAGCCTCCATCACATATATGATCAGAAAGATCTGAATATGCGGCAACGACGATGGTTAGAATTGCTCAATGATTACAATTGTGCAATTTAGTATCACCCGGGTAAGGCTAATGTGGTAGCCGACTCCCTCATTCGAAAAGAAACACCGAAACCCTGTTTGGTGCGCGCATTACAAATGACCATCCATTCCGATCTGCCGCTGCAAATCAAGGCTGCTCAACCTGAGGCCTTGAAAGTTGAAAATCTGAAGGCTGAATCCATGCGGGGCATGTAGAAACAGTTAGAGATCAAGAATGATGGAATTTGTTATTTCATGGAACGGATCTGGGTACCAAGACATGGGGATCTACGAGAGCTGGTAATGAACGAGGCATATAAGTCACGTTACTCAATTCATCCGGGTTCGGACAAGATGTACCAAGATCTGAAGGAGTTCTACCGGTGGCCGAACATGAAAGCTGAGATTGCCACCTACGTAAACAGATGCCTAACTTGTTATAAAGTTAAGGTGGAATATCAGAGACCATCTGGTTTACTTTAGCAACTGGACATTCCAGTGTGGAAATAGGAGTAGATCTCAATGGACTTTATCACAAAGTTACCTAGGACTCCCAGCGGATGCGATACCATCTGGGTTATAGTAGATCGCTTAACGAAATCCGCACATTTCCTGGCAATCCGAGAAACTGATTGAATGGACAAGCTAACCAGAATTTATTTAAAGGAAATAGTCTCTCGGCATGGTGTGCCAGTATCTATTATATCGGATCGTGACGCTCGATTCACTTCTCATTTTTTTGGCAATCATGGCAACGATCATTGGGAACACGGTTGGATATAAGCACTGCGTATCATCCGTAAACCGATGGTCAGAGTGAGCGTACGATACAGACACTGGAAGACATGTTGTGTGCCTGTGTAATCGATTTTGGCAGTAGTTGGGAAACTCATTTACCATTAGTCGAGTTCTCCTACAATAACAGTTAGCACACCTCAATCAAGGCCGCACCATTTGAGGCACTGTATGGACGTAATTGTTGATCACCTATCTGTTGGGCAGAAGTTGGAGAAAGCCAACTTACGGGTCCTGAACTTGTGCACGAGATGACTGAGAAGATCTTGCAAATTTGTAATCGTACGGCAGCGGCACGTGACCGACAGAAGAGTTATGCAGATAAACGCAGTAAACCATTGGAATTTCATATTGGTGACAAGGTACTTCTGAAAGTCTCACCTTGGAAAGGTGTAATCCAGTTTGGGAAACGAGGAAAGTTAAATCCGCGCTACATGGGACCACTTGAGATAATCAAAAGGGTTGGTCCATTAGCCTATCAGCTGAATTTACCAGAAGAGCTCAATGGAATACACAATGTGTTTCACGTATCAAACCTGAAGAAGTGCTTAGCTGATGAATCACTAATCGTACCTTTGGAAGAACTGGAGATTGATGAACAGTTACGCTTCATTGAAGAACAAGTTAAGATTATGGATAAAGGAGTCAAAACCCTAAAGCGTAGCAAGATTCCTATTGTGCGCGTTAGGTGAAATTCAAAGCGTGGACCAGAGTTTACTTGGGAACACGAAGATCAGATGAAAAAGAAGTACCCGCAACTGTTCAAAGATCAGGTACCTATTTCTTAAGGTATCATTCTTAAGATATCTTTTCTTTTAAATTTCGAGACGAAATACCCTTCAACAAGGGGATGATGTCGCAACTCTCGCGAAACCTTACATTTCTTTGTTTTGGGTTTGTTTCAGAAATTCTAGAAACCCTATTCTATATGCGTTACAGATCGTTAAGTCTGGTGTTCTTCGTAAACATAATGTTCTAATTTTTGGGACTAAAATTCCTTCAACAAGGGGATGATGTGACAACTCGATTTTTCTGGTTAACACCGTTTCCGTAACTCCATCTCTCTACTATTTTATAATAAATAAATTTTATCATTATTAAATGAAAAGAATCATTGTTATATTATTACTAACAACAATATTTTTTTTATGTAATCTAGTCAACCCAACCTATAACCGGCCCAACCCGAAAGCCCACGAAGAACCCTTAATCATGCAAAATAATCACCATGCAAACCCTAGCATTCTTTTCCCTCTCATTGCCGTAAACCCTCTCCCTCTCGGTCGATCTCTCCCCGCTCCAAAAACCGTCGCCGATCACCGCCTTTCACCCCCAATCGATCATCATCTCTTCTCATACGCTCACCCCTTTGATCCTCAAGCCTCTACAACGTGATTGTCCTATTGTCACTTCGAGTTACAAGGTAAGAATCGAACCCTAGGGGCTGCGTTTTGCTATGTCATGCATGTTACGTGCTTTACACCTTGATTTGATCTTGTCTTGTTACGTTGCTTGTTAAAAATCATTACTTTGGTGCTATGATCGATATAAACCCAGATTAGGGTTGTTTAGGAGGCTGGAAATCGATTATTGTGGGGGTAAATGGCTGTGTTGGTCGATTGTTATGAGAAAACAAAGTTATCGGGTCGGGGTAATGGTCATTGGAAAGAGTTTGAATATGAATCGTATGGTTTGGGTTTTGCTAAAGCCTACGAACGTGCAAAAATACTGGATGAGTGTCTAAACTTTTTGTTAATTGATAACATGGCCTTGTGAAGTTATTGAACATTGTTAGGATGCACGTTTAGTCTAAACTTGATGTTTTCTGATTTTGGCAGAATCTGTTAGTCAACTTGTGCACGATGTAACTTGATGATTGGAAACTCAATCACTGCATTTCTTGGGTCCAAATTGTGTATTTTTGAGTCTAGTTTCTAGAACGTCCAACCACACTTAATTTGGACGTGTAAAACTCTAGTTATTGCCTTTTTAGTGAACGTTGGTCAAAACTGTTCTTTTTTACAGCAAACAAAGGGCCAAGTATTTGACACATGGGTCGTATTTTGTTGAGTAATGATCAAAATAATTAATTTGGGAAGTAACCCATGAGCCTTAAAACACCTCCAAGTGGATTCAACTCAAGATAGTGTACAGATAAATCGTAACGAATTTTTGTGTGAATGGTTGCCAAAGCTGAGTTTGTGCGTTGAATTGGGTTGAGCTTGTTTGTTATGACTTGGGCAATGTAAGCATATATGGTGCACAAACTTATAAACCTATTTGTGTAATAGGTGAGGTTACTGTTGTGGTATTTGATTTCATTTGTCTGCCGTGCACCCTAAGGTGGGTTTACAGCCTCACTTTTCATACTATACTCTCTTTTGGGGGAGAGAAACATGCTGATTTCATAAACTGTACGTTACATTAGATTTAATACTGCATACACTAATATACTATTGTGATACCACTACACCTCATTCGGACCGTTAATATGGTATTAGCGAGGTGATTGTAGTAGATCTACTGGGTTTGACAAACCCCGCCTGGGCTAGTCGCGCTAGCTTGACTGAGGTCAAACGGGTGAATGGTTAGCCTGTTTTACTGTGCTGTGGTTTGGTACCCACAGCCGGGGCATACATTACATTATTACTGTCAGCTCGGTCGTGAAATTCATTCACATAGTGACTTGTTATGGGCTAGCTACCTACTTATATGCTTTGATTACTAAATTTGGATTTCATTACTGATTCTTACTGTTTTCTGTTAAACCTGTGAACTCACCAACTTTGTGTTGACGCTTTAGCATGTTTCTTTCAGGTTCTCAGGATGCGCACGATTAGAAACATCTTATTCATGCATTCATCTTATGGGTCAAATGAACATTTCTTTTTCTCTCATAAACATTATTTCATTGTTTGCGCGTGTTGCGCCATTTTAAATTGAGATTAATTATGCTTCTGCAACTATTATTGTGTTTACATTAATAACTCTGTCTTTGGGAAATTTCAAACGTTAACAACTAATTATGTTTTGTAATTGACATGTCGTTTGGTGTAACTAGTGGCTGAGATCCTGGTATGTCACACGCCTAACGATTATACCCCGTTTGTGGAGATTGAGGGTGTGACACATTGTTACGACATGACACCTTAAATCTAGTTTTTGAAGATTTAAGCATTTTATACTCAAAACTTTATGTAAGGCACATCGTTCCCAATTTCAGTTATAATTCTTCTTTGTTGTTGAACCACTCCCCTTCCGAAATATTTGAGAACCAAGAGTTAATACTTTTCAGTGGTTTATTTGTAGAATTTGACAATGACTTCGATTGTGAAAAAAAATATCAGCCAGAACTTTATACTCAAATGTTGAGGGGAAGCATCATCATCTCCATCATAAAATTTCCTTCTTCTTCATTACCATTATTACATTCTTGCTTAACATGAATATACATCTTATCGTCCACAGGATTGTTGTGTAAATCATAAATGAACTTATCATCATCGTTTGTAAAATTACCTTTTCAGGGCGTAAAATATTAGATTTGTTAATTTTAAATTTTGGGACAACTGAGCTACTACAAACACAATATTCTTCAGTAATTAATAATGTAAGGATTTCGTTTTGGCCATTTAGAAAAACATTTACAAAAGGATAAATTATTGTCATCAGATATATCAATAAAATGAGTATATAGAATATACAGTTGTAAGTTTTTTAGAAATAATATGCATTAGTTTATCATATGTTATATGTAGATAAATAGAAAACGTGTCTCAAACAATTACATTTCAAAGGTAGACACTCTTGAACACCCTTATAAACTACCGTTTTCTTCACTACATACTACGATATTAACAGACATTTTTATACTTGAGAGGGTTATTAGAAAGAAGTGCGTTAACTAAATATGAGATTGGATAGTTTTGTTAGGACTTAATTCCCTCACCACTACTTAGACAGTTTATTTTATAGCAAAGCAAATTAAATAATTATTTTTTTATTATAAAAATTAATAAATTTATAAATAAACCAATATTATTTTTAATAATAAAAAATTATTTATAAAAATATTTTTATGTAAAAAAAGTATATTATCTTTTCATTATTTATAAATATATAAAGTTTATATTATTTTACATGATAAAATATTAATATTTTATAAATATACATTAGAGTAAATTCCAATTATGTCCTTTATTAATATATAAAATTACTTGCTACATCCTTTAGTTTTTAATAATTATATGCAATGTCATTTAAAATAAAAACTACACATCTATTGTCCTTTACGTACTCTCATCATATGTACGGTTAACTCAAACATTTCCCCTCATATGAGAGATATTTTGTCATTTCTTGCATCTATTATATTAATAAATAAA